>JALJVW010000017.1:418698-553698 GCA_024865655.1 Emberiza elegans
GCTGGTTGTCCACCAGAGGATCCACACCGGGGAGAGGCCCTACGTGTGCGATGTCTGCAGGAAGGGGTTCAGGAGCAGCTACTTTCTGCTGCTCCACCAACGCTCTCACACGGACGAAAAACCCTTCCGGTGCCTCGACTGCGGGAAGGGCTTCAGGCACAACTCCACCCTCACCATCCACCGGCGCGTCCACACCGGCGAGAGGCCCTACCTGTGCCCCCAGTGTGGGAAAACCTTCGTGCTGAACTCCGACCTCACGGCCCACCTGAGGAGCCACACGGGAGAACGTCCCTACGCGTGCGAGGAGTGTGGGAAGAGCTTCACCACTCACGTCGGCCTGGTCCACCACCAGAGGAGCCACAGCGGGGAGAAACCCTACGAGTGTGGGCAGTGTGGGAAGAGCTTCACCACCAGCTCCTGCTTGAGGTCCCACCAGAAGACCCACAGCGACGTGAAGCCCTTCGAGTGTTCGCTGTGTGGGAGGAGGTTCAGGGTGAACTCCAGCCTCAGGAGGCACCAGAGCACGCACACGGGGGAGAAACCTTTCCGCTGCCCCGACTGCGGCAGGGGCTTCAAGCTCAACACCTACCTGGCCAAGCACCGGCTGATCCACGCCGCAGATGGTCCCCGTGAGTGTCTCCAGTGTGGCAAGAAGTTCTCGGCCAGCTCTCTCCTGGCCAGGCACCAATGGAAGTACCACTAAGGGCCGCACTGTTGGTGGCCCCGAGTGCTGGAAGAGCTTGGTGGGGTTCTCCAGCTCCGTCCCACACGGGAGGATCTGCTCTGGATGGTCCCCAGTGAGCCCAGGTGGGCAGAACCCCCTTGATCCTTGTTTGGTGGACACCTGGTTGAAGGTTCCTCATCTTCCTGCCCAGGTGGGCAGAACCCCCTTGATCCCTGTTGGAACAACACCTGGCTGAGGGCTCCACATCCTTCTGGATTTGTCAACTTCTGACCCAGAAAAATCTCATTTTTTCCATCTTTTCATGGTTTAAAGCAGCACTAGATAGCCTTGGATGTCTTCTCCACCATCAATCCATCTCCCACAGAAGGATCTGCTCTGGATGGTCCCCAGTGAGCCCAGGTGGGCAGAACCCCCTTGATCCTTGTTTGGTGGACACCTGGTTGAAGGTTCCTCATCCTCCTGCCCAGGTGGGCAGAACCCCCTTGATCCTTGTTTGGTGGACACCTGGTTGAAGGTTCCTCATCCTCCTGCCCAGGTGGGCCGAACCCCCTTGATCCCTGTTGGGAGGACACCTGGCTGAAAGTTCCACCTCCTCCTGGCTCCTCGTGGTCACCTGAACTCGTCCACATTCCAACATCAGAAATCCGTTGTGGAGAGCAGATTTGTCACCTTCTGACCCCAGAAAAATCTCAATTTTTCCATCTTTTCATGGTTTAAAGCAGCACTAGATAGCCTTGGATGTCTTCTCCACCATCAATCCATCTCCCACAGAAGGATCTGCTCTGGATGGTCCCCAGTAAGCCCAGGTGGGCAGAACCCCCTTGATCCTTGTTTGGTGGACACCTGGTTGAAGGTTCCTCATCCTCCTGCCCAGGTGGGCAGAACCACCTTGATCCCTGTTGAGAAGACACCTGGTTGAAGGTTCTACCTCCTCCTGGATTTGTCACCTTCTGACCCCAGAAAAATCTCATTTTTTCCATCTTTTGGTGTTCTTCAGCCACACTAGATATCCTCAGAGGTCTTCTCCACCATCAATCCATCATTTCTGGCCCACGGGCATCTTCCACAGCGAAATGGAGCGAGACTGGGGCAAACCCCACCATTTTGGAGACAGTGGGGTGGAAACCTCCGAAAGTGAGAAGGTGGGAAGTTGAAGGAACCTCCAAAAAAGGTTCTTCCGACCCATCCAAGGACGTGGATGCTCAGGGACACGTGGTTGGCCGGTTTTGGTTTTGGTTTTGGTTTTGGAATGAGAAGGTTCCTGTTCATCTCTTCAAAAGCCCCAAAATTGGGGTGGAAATAAAAATGTTGATGTGAGGTTTGGAGGGGACATGGTGGGACATGGATGGGGACGTGGTGGGGACATGGACCTGGTGGGACATGGTGGTGGGACATGGTGGGACGTGGACATGAATGGGGACGTGGTGGGACATGGATATGGATGGGGACGTGGTTGGACATGGACATGGATGGGGACATGGTGGGACATGGATGGGGACATGGTGAAACATGGACCTGGTGGGACATGGACATGGTGGGACATGGACATGGTGGGACGTGGATGGGGACATGGTGGGACATGGATGGGGACGTGGTAGGACATGGACATGGATGGGGACATGGTGGGACATGGACCTGGTGGGACATGGACATGATGGGACACGGATGGGGACGTGGTAGGACATGGCCATGGATGGGGACATGGTGGGACATGGACCTGGATGGGGACATGGTGGAACATGGACTTGGTGGGACATGGCTGTGGATGGGGACATGGTGGGACATGGCCATGGATGGGGACATGGTGGGACATGGTCATGGTGGGACATGGACATGGTGGGACATGGCCATGGATGGGGACATGGTGGGACATGGACATGGATGGGACATGGTGGGGCATGGACATGGATGGGGACATGGTGGGACATGGACATGGATGGGACATGGTGGGGCATGGACATGGATGGGGACATGGTAGAACATGGACCTGGTGGGACATGGACATGGTGGGACATGGATGTGGACGGGGACATGGTGGGGCATGGCCATGGATGGGGACATGGTGGGACATGGCCGTGGATGGGGACATGGTGGGACATGGACATGGATGGGGACATGATTGGACATGGCCATGGATGGGGACATGGTGGGACATGGCCATGGATGGGGACGTGGTGGGACGTGGCCATGGATGGGGACATGGTGGGACATGGACATGGATGGGGACGTGGTGGGACATGGCCATGGATGGGACATGGTGGGATGTGGACATGGATGGGGACATGGTGGGACATGGACCTGGTGGGACATGGACATGGTGGGACATGGATGGGGACGTGGACATGAATGGGGACATGGATGGGACATGGCCATGGATGGGGACATGGTGGAACATGGCCATGGATGGGACATGGTGGGACATGGCCATGGATGGGGACATGGTGGGACAGGGACATGGATGGGACATGGGGCATGGACATGGATGGGGACGTGGTGGGACATCGCCACGTATGGGGACATGGTTGGACATGGACATGGATGGGGACATGGTGGGACGTGGACATGGATGGGGACATGGTAGAACATGGACCTGGTGGGACATGGACATGGTGGGACATGGATGTGGATGGGACATGGTGGAACGTGGCCATGGAGGGGAACATGGTGGGACATGGATGTGGATGGGACATGGTGGGACGTGGTCATGGTGGGACATGGACATGGTGGGACATGGATGTGGATGGGGACATGGTGGGACATGGCCATGGATGGGACATGGATGGGGACATGGACGTGAGGGACATTGGCCACGTGGATGAGGACATGGTGGCACCTGCACGGCCATCTGTCCCCCATCTTGGCACTTCTGGTGTCACCTCCATGGCCACCCGTCCTTGGTGTCACCTCACCATGGTGTCACCTCCATGGCCTTGGTGTCACCTCACTCACGGTGTCCTCTCCATGGCCACCCGTCCCTTGGTGTCACCACACCCATGGTGTCACCTCCATGGCTTTGGTGTCACCTCACTCATAGTGTCCCCTCCATGGCCACCTGTCCCTTGGTGTCACCTCACTCATGGTGTCACCTCCATGGCCACCTGTCCCTTGGTGTCACATCCATGGCCTTGGTGTCACCACACTCATGGTGTCACCTCCATGGCCACCCATCCCTTGGTGTCACCTCACCTGTGGTGTCACCTCCATGCTTTGGTGTCCCATCTCAGGACCCTCAAGTGTCACATCAGAGGAGGAGGAGGAGGAGGAGGAAGGCACCGAGGGTGTGACCCAAACTCCTGCAGGAAGGAACCGGCTCCCAAGTGTCCCCTCACCTGTGTGTCCCCCGATGTCCCCTCACGTGTGGTGTCCCCTCACCTGTGGTGTCCCCCCGGTGTCACCTCACCTGTGGTGTCCCCTCACCTGTGGTGTCCCCAGCGCTGTCCCCTCCCCGAGGAGGAGGAGGAGGAGGAGGAGGAGGAGGAGGAAGGCTCCGAGGGTGTGACCCAAACTCCTGCCCGGAACCGGGGCTCAGGTGTCCCCTCACCTGTGGTGTCCCCGTGGTGTCCCCTCCCCGAGGAGGAGGAGGAGGAGGAGGAGGAGGAGGAGGAGGAGGAGGAGGAAGGCTCCGAGGGTGTGACCCAAACTCCTGCAGGAAGGAACCGGCTCCCAAGTGTCCCCTCACCTGAGGTGTCCCCTCACCTGAGGTGTCCCCTCACCTGTGTGTCCCCCCGGTGTCACCGGCGTGTCCCCAGCGCTGTCCCTCCCCGAGGAGGAGGAGGAGGAGGAGGAGGAGGAGGAGGAGGAGGAAGGAAGGCTCCGAGGGTGTGACCCAAACTCCTGCCCGGAACCGGGGCTCAGGTGCCACAGGAACCTGTGGTGTCCATGGTGGGCCCCCCGGAGGAGGAGGAGGAGGAGGAGGACAAAAGGAGGTGGGAGGAAAAAAACCCCCCAAAAAATCCCCAAAATTGTCCCCAAATCCCCTCGGGTGATCCCTCACCTGTGGTGAAGTCAGGACCCCAAAATTTTTGTCACCTCCCGTCACCTGTGGTGTCCCCCTGTCGCCTCAGGATGTGGCCACCCCCCCCGGAGGTGACAATGACAATTTGGCGGGTGACACCAAAAAGGGGCGGTGGTCCCTGGGGGTGTCCACTGAGTGGGGAGGGGAGGCCACCAAAGGGGGACAAGGAGGAGGAGGGACAAGGTGGAGGATGGAGGAGGTGGAATGACAATTTGGGTGTGACCCAAAAAGGCCGGAGGTGGGGCTGGGGGTGGCACTGAATGGGGGGAGGGGGGGGTGGGGGTCCTGAGGTGCCACCAAGGTGGGGGGAGGGCGAGGGAGGTGACAAAGTTGGGGACAGGACGGAGGAGGAGGAGGGGAGGAGGTTGGGAGGAGGAGGAGGAGGAGGAGGAGGAGGGGGAGGAAGGGGTGAGGTGGGGCCTGTCAGTCGTCCGTCTGTCCCCTGTCACCTGTCCCCCTGTCCCCTGTCCCCTGTCCCCCTGTCCCCCCTGTGTCCCTTGTCCCCTGTCCCCTGGACTCTGTCCCCTGTCCCTCTGTCCTCCTGTCCTCCTGTCCCCCCCTGTCCCTGTCCCCTGTCCTCTGTCCCCTGTCACTCCGGGCTCCTCTGTCCTCCTGTCCCTCTGTCCTCCTGTCACTCTGTCCCCCTGTCCCCCTGTCCCCTTGTCACTCTGTCCCCTGTCACTCTGTCCCCTGTCACTCTGTTTCCCTGTCCCCCTGTCCCTCTGTCACTCTGTCTGTTCCCCTGTCCCAGGTGTGTCCCCTGTCCCCATTTCCCCTGTCCCTCTGTCCCTCTGTCCCCTGTCACCTGAGGTCCCCCCTGTCACCTGTCACTGTGTCACCTCTGTCCCTATCTCCCTGTCCCCTGTCCCCCTGTCCCCTGTCCCCCGTCCCCTGGAGGAGGTCACCAGGAGGAGGAGTCCCCTGTCCCCTGTCACCTGTGATTCTGTCCCCTGTCCTGTCCTCCTGTCACAGGTGTCCCCTCCTCTGTCCCCTGTCCCCGGTGTCCCCTCATCCTCCTGGTCTGGATCCATGTCCTGTTGGTGTCCCTGTCACAGGACCTGTCCTTCTGTCACTCTGAGGTCCCCCTGAGGAGGAGGAGGAGGACGCTTTCCCCTGGAGGAGGAGGAGGAGGACTCTGTCCCTCTGAGGAGGAGGAGGAGGTCCCCCCCACCCCAAACCCCAAACCCTGCCCGGAACCCAAAAAAGGTGTCCCCACCCCCAAAATTGACCCCACAAACCCCTCACCTGTGGTGTCCCCATGGCTTTGGTGTCCCATCCCAGGACCCCAAGTGTCACATCAACCCCAGGAGGAGGAGGATCCCCCAAAGGAGGAGGAGGAGGAGGAAAAAGGCTCCTGCAGGGTGTGACCCAAAACCCCAAACCCGGAACCTAAACCCCGAGGTGTCCCCTCACCTGTCCCAACCCCAAAATTGACCCCACAAGCCCGGTGTCCGGGTCCCCTAAACCCTGTCCCTCCCCTGAGGAGGAAAGGAGGAGGAGGAGGAGGAGGAGGAGGAAACCTGTGACCCCCTGTCTGGTCACAGGTCCCCAACCCCCAGGAACCTCCCCCAAACCCCAAACCCCAAACCCACCTCACAAACCCCAAAAACCAAAACCCCCCAAAACCCCCCAAAATTGTCCCCAAAACCCCAAAAATTGCTCTTGTCAACCCCAAAACCCCAAACCCAAACCCCTAAACCCCAAATCCTCCCCAACCCCAAAACTGAACTCCCTCCCCAAAATTGACTCCACAACCCCCAAACCCCTGGCCCACAACCCCAAACCCAGGAGGAAACCCCCCCCTCCCAACCCCAAAGGGGTGGGGACCCCACAACCCCAAATCCAGCCCCCAATTTTCCCTCCCCAGATGGGGAAATCCGACGCCCCTGGTTCCCTGTCGGCCCCATTGAAACCTGGGGGTGGGCACTGAATGGGGAGGGGACCCCCAAAACTGGGGGTCCCAACCAAAATGGGAATCCCCCAACCCCAAAATTGACTCCCCCAACCCCAAAATTGATTCCCCCAAACCCACAAACCCCAAACCCACCTCCTAAACCCCCCCAAAATTGACTCCCCCAACCCCAAAATTGGGTGCGTCCCCAACCCCCAAACCCCAAACCCCCCCCTGTCCCCCCAAACCCCCCAACCCCAAAATTGTCCCCAAACCCCCCCCAAACCCACCCCCCCCCCCTTGTCCCTAAATCCCCAAAACTGACTCCCCCAACCCCAAAACTGACCCCACAACCCCCTGTCCCCCCACAAACCCTGTCCTCACCCCCCTTTCCCTCCCAAAATTGACCCCCCAACCCCAAAATTTCCCCACAACCCCCAAACCCTGTCCCCTGTCCCCCAAATTGACCCCCCTCTGTCCCCCAAACCCCATCCTAAACCCCCCTGTCCCCCCAACCCCAAAACTCTCCCATTTCAAAATTCTCCACAAACCCCAAACCCACCCCACAAACCCCAAACCCCCCCCCCTGTCCTCCTGTGACCCCCCCAACCCCAAAATTGTCCCTCAACCCCAAAACTGACCCCCGTGTCCCCAAACCCACCTCCTAAACCCCCAAAATTGTCCCCAACCCCAAAATTGACCCCCCAACCCCAAAATTTACTCCCCCAACCCCAAAATTGACCCCCAAACCCCCTGACCCCCAACCCCAAATCCAGCCCCTGTCCCAAACCCCCCCCAGATGGACCCCCTGTCCCCAACCCCAAAATTGAACCCACTGTCCTCCCAAAACTGGGGGTCCCAACCCCTCTCCCCTGGGGTCCCAACCCCAAAATTGACCCCCCAACCCCAAACTGACCCCCCAAACCCACCCCTAAACCCCAAACTGACTTCCCTGTCCCCCCCAAAACCCCAAACCTGCCCCACAAACCCCAAACCCACCCTCCTAAACTCCTCCCCAACCCCAAAATTGACCCCCAAACCCCAACCCCCCCTAAACCCCAAAACTGACTCCCCATCCCCAAAACTGACTCCCCACAAACCCCCCCCCAAATTCAGCTCCCAAACCCCAAAGCCCCCAAACCCCAAACCCCAAAGCCACCCCACAACCCCCAAAACCCACCTCCTAAACTCCCCAAATTCAGCTCCCCCAACCCCAAAAACCCCACAAACCCCAAATCCTACCCCTAAATCCCCCCAAAATTGACTCCCCCAACCCCAAAACTGACTCCCCCTACCCCAAACCCACAAACCCCCAAACCCACCCCCTAAATCCCCCCCAAAATTGACTCCAAAAACCCCAAACCCACCCCCTAAACCCCCCAAAATTGACTCCCCCAACCCCAAAACTGACCCCCCAAAATCAGCCCCCAAACCCCCAAACCCCCCTCCCAGATGGACCCAAACCCCAAACCCCCCCCCCCCCCCAAACCCCCAAAAAAACCCCAAATCCCCCAAAACCCCAAAAAAATTGAATCCCCAACCCCAAAAACCCCAAAATTGATTCCCCCAAACCCACAAACCCCAAACCCACCCCCTAAATCCCCCCAAAATTGACTCCCCCAACCCCAAAATTGACTCCCCAACCCCCAAACCCCAAAACCCCTAAACCCCAAAACCTCCCCAACCCCAAAATTGACTCCCCAAACCCCAAACCCCAAACCCACCCCCAAATCCTCCCCTAAACCCCAAAACTGACCCCCCCCCCAAACCCCACCCCACAACCCCAAAACCCCCAAACCCCAAAACCCCAAAATTGAACAAACCCCAAACCCCCAAACCCAAACCCCCAAACCCCCAAAATTGACCCCAAAACCCCAAAATAAACCCCTCCCCAACCCCAAAACCCCCAAACCCCCAAAACCCCCAAAACCCCCAAACCCTCCCCCAAACCCCAAACCCACCCCTAAATCCCCCAAATTGACTCCCCCAACCCCAAAATTGACTCCCCCAACCCCAAAACTGACCCCACAAACCCCAAAACCCCCAAACCCACCTCCTAAACCCCCCAAAATTGACTCCCCAACCCCAAAACTGACCCCACAAACCCCAAAATTTACTCCCCCAACCCCAAAATTGACTGCCCCAACCCCAAAACTGACCCCACAACCCCCAAATCCAGCCCTAAAACCCCAGATGGACCCCCCCTGGTCCCCCTCTGTCGCCCTAAACCCCTATTGAAATCCCCAAACCACCCCGGGCCCAAACCCCAAAAAACGGACCCCCAAAACTGGGGGTCCCAGCCCTGGCGGCCCTGGCGGCGCCCCCCAGATGGACCTGTGGGCGACAGAGGCGACAGGGCAGGCGACAGGGGAGGCGACAGGGGAGGCGACAGGGGAGGCGACAGAGGTGGGGACAGAGGTGGGGACAGAGGTGGGGACAGAGGTGGGGACAGAGGTGTCGCCAAGGCCAGCGCGCGGCGGTCGCTGTTCCGGAGGGCGATCTCGGCCCCGGGCAAGCCCGGCAAAGGTGAGGGGGAGGCTTGGGACACTTATGAGAACAGGGACCTGGGGACATTACGAGGACATTGGGGACACTTGGGGACAGCGGGGGACACTTGGGGACATCGGGGATGTGGGGACAGCGGGGACAGGAGGGGACACGAGGGGACATGAGGGGGATGTGGGGACAGGAGGGGACACTTGGGAACATTGGGGGACAGCAGGGGACACGGGGGATGGGACGCAGGGGATGTGGGGGACAGGAGACGAGGGACATGTAGGGATGTGGGGCATGGAGGGACATTGGGGGACATCAGGGGACACGAGGGGACAGGAGGGGACATCAGGGGACATGAGGGGGACATTTGGGGACAGCGGGGGACACTTGGGGACATGAGGAGATGTAGGGACAGGAGGGGACATTGGGGACATTGGGGACATCAGGGACATTGGGGACATCAGGGGACACTTGGGGACAGCAGGGACAGGAGGGGACACGAGGGGACAGGAGGGACATCGGGGGATGTGGGGACAACAGGGACAGGAGGGGACAGTGGGGGACATGAGGGGACACGAGGGGACATTGGGGGATGTGGGGACTGCGGGGACAGCGGGGATGGCAGGGGACAGCAGGGGACAGTGGGGACAGGAGGGGATGTGGGGACACTTGGGGACGTTTGGGGACATCAGGGGACATTTGGGGACTTGGGGACATTTGGGGACAGCAGGGAAGGGGTTTTGGGGCCACCTCCTCCTGTCCCCCCCTGTCCACGGGTGACAATGCCACCGCGTCCCCCCCACAGCCCATTCTGTCCCCTCAGCGCCACCGCCCTCGGGGACACCCGCGGCGGCCTTGGGGACACCCGCGGCGGTGCCACCCGATGCCACCGTGTGGGACGTGTCCCAGTTCTCGCTGCTGGACGGGCACCTGGTGCCACTGCCCAGGGACGGCGACCAGGTGAGCGGGGACAGCGGGGTGGCACCGCGGTGGTGGCACCTCACGGTGGCACCTGGGGGTGGTGGCACCTCGCGGTGGCACCTCGGTGTCCTCTGGGGGTGGTGGCACCTCGTGGTGACACGTGGGTGGCATCTCAGAATCCCCAGGGTGGTGGCATCTCAGTGTCCCCTTGGTGGCACCTCATGGTGACACCTTGGTGGCATCTCAGTGTCCCCTCATGGGTGGTGGCACCTCGTGGTGACACCTTGGTGGCATCTCAGTGTCCCCAGGGTGGTGGCACCTCGTGGTGACACCTTGGTGGCATCTCAATGTCCCCTGGGGGTGGTGGCACCTCGTGGTGACACCTGGGTGGCATCTCAGTGTCCCCTTGGTAGTGGCACCTGCTGGTGACACCTCCCAGTGTCCCCTTGGTGGTGGCATCTCATGGTGTCCCCTGGGGGTGGTGGCATCTCATGGTGACACCTGGGGGTGGTGGTACCTCATGGTGACATGTTGGTGGCATTTCATGGTGTCCCTTTGGTGGCACCTCCTGGTCTCCCTTTGGTGGCATCTCAGTGTCCCCTTGGTGGCACCTCATGGTGACGCCTTGGTGACCCCTTGGTGTCCCCTTGGTGGTGGCACCTGCTGGTGACACCTGGGTGGTGGCACCTCATGGTGACGCCTTGGTGGTGGCACCTCATGGTGACACCTGGGTGGTGGCACCTCATGGTGACACCTTGGTGGCATCTCAGTGTCCCCTTGGTGGTGGCACCTCTTGGTGACACCTCCTGGTGTCCGCTTGGTGGTGGCATCTCATGGTGTTCCCTTGGTGGCATCTCAGTGTCCCCTGGGGGTGGTGGCACCTCGTGGTGACACCTGGGGTTGGTGGCACCTGGTGGTGACACCTGGGTGGCATCTCAGTGTCCCCTTGGTGGCACCTCAATGTCCCCTGGGGGTGGTGGCACCTCGTGGTGACGTGTTGGTGGCATCTCATGGTGTCACCTTGGTGGTGGCACCTCGTGGTGACACCTTGGTGACATCTCAGTGTCCCCTTGGTGGTGGCATCTCATGGTGTCCCCTGGGGGTGGTGGCACCTGCTGGTGACACCTGGGGGTGGTGGCACCTCTTGGTGACATGTTGGTGGCATCTCATGGTGTCCCCTTGGTGGCACCTCCTGGTGTCCCCTGGGTGGCATCTCAGTGTCCCCAGGGTGGTGGCACCTCAGTGTCCCCTTGGTGGCACCTCATGGTGACACCTTGGTGACCCCTGGGTGTCCCCTGGGGGTGGTGGCACCTCCTGGTGTCCCCTGGGTGGCACCTCAGTGTCCCCTGGGGGTGATGGCACCTCGTGGTGGCACCTCATGGGTGGTAGCATCTCCTGGCGACATGTCCTGGTGTCCCCTTGGTGGTGGCACCTGCTGGTGACACCTGGGGGTGGTGGCACCTGCTGGTGACATGTTGGTGGCATCTCATGGTGTCCCCTTGGTGGCACCACCTGGGGTCCCCTGGATGTCCCCTTTGGTGGTGGCACCTCCTGGTGTCCCTTTGGTGGCATTTTAGTGTCCCCTGGGTGGCATCTCAGTGTCCTCTGGGGGTGGTGGCACCTCGTGGTGTCCCCTCGGTGTCCCCTGGGTGTCCCCTTGGTGGTGTCCCCTCAGTGTCCCCGTGGTGTCCCCAGGGCCCCTGGCGCAGCAGGACCCGCGCTGGCAGCGCCACCTCCGATGTCACCAACGCGTGCCCGGCGGGCAGGAGGGACCCAGGTGAGGACACGGGGGTGGCACTGGGGGGGTTACTGGTTTATACTGGGAGCACTGGGGGTTACTGGTTTATACTGGTCTGTACTGGTTTATACTGGGGGGTTACTGGTTTATACTGGGAGCACTGGGGGGTTACTGGTTTATACTGGGGGGTTACTGGTTTATACTGGTTTGTACTGGGAGCACTGGGGGGTTACTGGTTTATACTGGGTCACTGGTCCATACTGGTTTGGTTTACACTGGGGGTCCATACTGGTTTATACTGGTCTGTGCACTGGGTCCATACTGGTTTATACTGGGAGCACTGGGGTGTTACTGGTTTATACTGGTCTGTACTGGTCCATACTGGTCCATACTGGTCCATACTGGTTCATACTGGTTTACACTGGTCCATACTGGTCCATCCTGGTCCATACTGGTCTATACTGGTTTACACTGGTCCATACTGGTCCATACTGGTTTACACTGGTCCATCCTGGTCCATACTGGTCCATCCTGGTCCATACTGGTTTACACTGGTCCATCCTGGTCCATACTGGTCCATCCTGGTCCATACTGGTTTACACTGGTCCATCCTGGTCCATACTGGTCCATCCTGGTCCATACTGGTTTACACTGGTCCATCCTGGTCCATACTGGTTTACGCTGGTCCATACTGGTTTACACCGGTCCATACTGGTCCATACTGGTCCATACTGGTCCATACTGGTCCATACTGGTCCATACTGGTTTACACTGGTCCATACTGGTCCATCCTGGTCCATACTGGTTTACACTGGTCCATACTGGTTTACACTGGTCCATACTGGTTTACACCGGTCCATGTTGGTCCATACTGGTCCATACTGGTCCATACTGGTCCATACTGGTTTACACTGGTTTACACTGGTCCATACTGGTCCATACTGGTCCATACTGGTTTACACTGGTCCATACTGGTCCACACTGGTCCATACTGGTCCATACTGGTTTACACTGGTCCATACTGGTCCATACTGGTCCATACTGGTTTACACTGGTCCATACTGGTCCATACTGGTTTACACTGGTCCATACTGGTCCATACTGGTCTATACTGGTTTACACTGGTCACCTGCACCTGTCATTGTCACCCTGTCAGAGAGGAGCCCCTGTCCTTGTCCCCTGGCTCCCAGCTCATTGTCACGTCAAGGTGGGACCGGCCTGGGCCTGGCATTGGCATTGTCTGTCACCTGTCCCTGTCATTGTCACCTGTCCCTGTCCCTGTCATTGTCACCTGTCATTGTCACCTGTCCCTGTCCCCATTCCTGTCCCCTCCCTGTCCCATCCCTGTCATTGTCCCCTTGTCACCTGTCCCCGTCCCTGTCCCCATCCCCATCCCTGTCCCATTCCTGTCCCCCTGTCCTTGTCACCTCCCCTGTCCCTGTCCCCTCCCTATCCCCATCCCTGTCCCTGTCCCTGTCCCCTGTCATTGTCACCTGTGCCATCCCTGTCCCCTCTCTATCCCCATCCCTGTCACCTCCTTTGTCACCTGTCCCTCTCCCCATCCCCGTCATTGTCCCCTTGTCACCTGTCCCTGTCCCTGTCCCCCTGTCCCTGTCCCCTCCCTGTCCCCGTCCCCTGTCCTCATCCCTGTCCCATTCCTGTCCCCCTGTCCTTGTCACCTCCCCTGTCCCCATTCCTGTCCCCTCCCTGTCCCTGTCCCCTGTCATTGTCCCTGTCCCCTCCCTGTCCCCCATCCCCTGTCCCCGTCCCCCATCATTGTCCCCTGTCCCCATCCCCTGTCCCCCCATCACTGTCCCCTGTCCCCTCACTGTCCCCATCCCCTGTCACTGTCCCCTGTCCCCTCGCTGTCCCTGTCCCTGTCCCCTGCCATTGTCCCCTGTCCCCATCCCTGTCCCCATCCCCATCCCTGTCCCATTCCTGTCCCCATCCCCTGTCATTGTCCCCTGTCCCTGTCCCCTGTCCCCATCCCTGTCCCCTCCCCATCCCTGTCCCCTGCCATTGTCCCCTGTCCCCTCCCTGTCCCTCTCCCCTGTCCTCTGTCATTGTCCCCTGTCCCCTGTCCCTGTCCCCTGTTGTTGTCCCCTGTCCCTTCCCTGTCCTGTCCCCTGTTTGTGTCCCTGGGGGTCCCTGTCCCCCATCCCCTGTCCCTTTCCCCCTGTCCCCTGTCCCTGTCCCTGTCCCAGGCCACTGTCCCATGTGTGTCCCTTTCCCCATCCCTGTGCCATTCCCTGTCCCCATTTTGGGGTGCCCTGGTGCCATTTCTGTCCCTTTTTGGTGTCCCCTGTGCCCTGTCCCATTTTGGGGTGCCCTGGTGACATTTGTGTCCCATTTTGGGTCCCCTGGTCCCTATCCCCATTTTGGGGTGCCCTGGTGGAAGAGTCCCTTTCAGGGCCCGGAGGAGCCATTTCTGTCCCCAGGGTGCCCTGGTGCCATTTCTGTCCCCATTTGAGGGTGTCCAGGTGCCATTTCTGTCCCCATTTTGGGTGTCCCGGTGCCATTTCTGTCCCCATTTTGGGGTGCCCTGGTGACATTTCTGTCCCCTCAGGGTCCCTTTTTGGGTGTCCTGGTGCCATTTCTGTCCCATTTTGGGGGGTCCTGGTGCCATTTCTGTCCCCATTTTGGGTGCCCTGGTGACATTTCTGTCCCCATTTTGGGTGCCCTGGTGCCATTTCTGTCCCATTTTGGTTTTCTGGTGACATTTCTGTCCCCATTTTTGGGGGGTCCTGGTGCCATTTCTGTCCCATTTTTGGGTGCCCTGGTGCCATTTCTGTCCCCATTTTTGGGGTGCCCTGGTGCCATTTCTGTCCCCATTTTTGGGTGCCCTGGTGCCATTTCTGTCCCCATTTTTGGGGTGCCCTGGTGCCATTTCTGTCCCCATTTTTGGGTGCCCTGGTGCCATTTCTGTCCCCTCAGGGTCCCTTTTTGGGTGCCCTGGTGCCATTTCTGTCCCCATTTTGGGGTACCCTGGTGCCATTTCTGTCCCCATTTTTTGGGTGCCCTGGTGCCATTTCTGTCCCCTCAGTGTCCCATTTGGGGGGTGTCCTGGTGCCATTTCTGTCCCCATTTTTGGGGTGTCCTGGTGCCATTTCTGTCCCATTTTGGGGTGCCCTGGTGCCATTTCTGTCCCCATTTTGGGGTGCCCTGGTGCCATTTCTGTCCCCATTTTGGGGTGCCCTGGTGCCATTTCTGTCCCCATTTTGGGTGCCCTGGTGCCATTTCTGTCCCATTTTTGGGGTGCCCTGGTGCCATTTCTGTCCCCCATTTTTGGGTGCCCTGGTGCCATTTCTGTCCCCATTTTTGGGTGCCCTGGTGCCATTTCTGTCCCCATTTTGGGTGCCCTGGTGCCATTTCTGTCCCCATTTTTGGGGTGTCCTGGTGCCATTTGTGTCCCCATTTTTGGGTGTCCTGGTGCCATTTCTGTCCCCATTTTTGGGTGCCCTGGTGCCATTTCTGTCCCCATTTTGGGGTGTCCTGGTGCCATTTCTGTCCCCATTTTGGGGTGCCCTGGTGCCATTTCTGTCCCCATTTTGGGGTGTCCTGGTGCCATTTCTGTCCCATTTTTGGGTGTCCTGGTGCCATTTCTGTCCCCATTTTTGGGGTGCCCTGGTGCCATTTCTGTCCCCATTTTTGGGTGTCCTGGTGCCATTTGTGTCCCATTTTTGGGGTGCCCTGGTGCCATTTCTGTCCCATTTTTGGGTGTCCTGGTGCCATTTTTGTCCCCATTTTTGGGGTGTCCTGGTGCCATTTCTGTCCCCATTTTTGGGGTGTCCTGGTGCCATTTCTGTCCCCATTTTTGGGGTGCCCTGGTGCCATTTCTGTCCCCTCAGGGTCCCCATTTTGGGTTCCTGGTGCCATTTCTGTCCCCATTTTGGGGTGTCCTGTGCCATTTCTGTCCCATTTTTGGGGAGAGGTTGCCCCTGTCCCCATTTGGGGGCTCCTAAACCCCCAAAACGGCTCCTAAACCCCCAATTTTGGGGTCCTAAACCCCAAATTGTCCCCTTTTGTGTGCCCTGTGCCATTCCTGTCCCCATTTTGTGTGCCATAAACACGGTGTCCCCTCAGGGTCTAATTTTGGTGCCTGGGGTGCCCTAAACCCCAAAACGGTCCTAATTTGGGGTCCCCATTTTGGGTGCCTGGTGCCATTTCTGTCCCCCTAATCCCCATTTCTG
This sequence comes from Emberiza elegans, assembly GCA_024865655.1. NCBI lineage: Eukaryota > Metazoa > Chordata > Aves > Passeriformes > Fringillidae > Emberiza > Emberiza elegans. The sequence goes on from JALJVW010000017.1 coordinate 434,635, forward strand.
TCCCCATTTTTAAACCCCCTGGTGCCATTTCCTGTCCCCATTCCTAAACCCCAAAGTGCCATTTAAACCCCATTTTGGCCCTAAACCCCAAAACGTCCCCTGTCCCCAAAATGGGGACCCTGAGCCCAAAAAGGGTCCCCTCCATGTCCCTGTCACCCTCAGTGTCCCCTCAGTGTCCCCTCATTGTCCCCTCAGTGTTCTGTCACCCTCAATGTCCCCTCAATGTCCCTGTCACCCTCATTGTCCCCTCAGTGTCCCCTCTGTGTCTCCTCATTGTCCCTGTCACCCTCAGTGTCCCTCATTGTCCCTGTCACCCTCAGTGTCCCTGTCACCCTCAGTGTCCCCTGTGTCCCCAGGTGATCAGCCCCCAGTGCAGCCACTCCTCAGTGTCCCCTCATTGTCCCCGTCACCCTCAGTGTCCCCTCATTGTCCCCTCAATGTCCCCTCAGTGTCCCCATCACCCTCAGTGTCCCCTCATTGTCCCTCAGTGTCCCCTTGGTGTCCCTGTCACCCTCAGTGCCTCAGTGTCCCCTCATTGTCCCCTCATTGTCCCCAGGTGATCACCCCTGCTGGCAGCCGCCTCGGTGTCCCCTCAATGTCCCAAACCCTCCTAAACCCCAAAAGGTCCCCTAAACCCCAAAATTGTCCCTCCTAAACCCCAAAATGGCCCAAACCCCCAAAATTGTCCCCTGGTCCCCAAATTGTCCCTCATAAACCCCAAATTGTCCCCAGGTATCACAAAAAAATGGGGACCCTCCCCAAAAAAGGGTCCTCCATGTCCCTGTCACCCCATTGTCCCCCTCATTGTCCCCCTCATTGTCCCGAGCCCACCCCAGTGTCCTGACATTGTCCCCTCAGTGTCCCCTCGGTGTCCCCATCATCACCTCAGTGTCCCTCAGTGTGAGGGTGTCCCTGGGACAGCGGCCCTCAGTGTGTCCCACATTGACCCCTCATTGTCCCCAGGTGATCACCCCCAAGTGCAGCCACTCCTCAGTGTCCCCTTGATGTCCCTGTCACCCTCAGTGTCCCCCATTGTCCCCTCATTGTCCCGGATGTCACCCATGGGTGTCCCCTCATTGTCCCCATGTCCCTCCTTGTCCTCCTCCATGTCCCATTGTCCCTCCTGTCCCTCCTGTCCCTCCTGTCCCCTCCTGGCCCTGTGGCCGTTCTTGTCACCTCCATGTCCCCTCTGTGTGTCCCCTCCTGTCCCCATCCCCACCTCCCCTGTCACAATTCCCTGTCCCCAACTCAAATCCTCCTTTGTCCCCTTTGTCCCCTTGTCCCCACAACCCCCGCTCACATCCCCATTGTCCCCTTATCCCATTGTCCCTTGTCCCCATTGTCCCTTTGTCCTCCCGTCCCCTTGTCCCTTTGTCCCCCTGTCCTCCATGTCCCCATCCCCCCTGTCCCCCTTGCCCCCATTGTCCCCATTGTGTCCCATATCCCCCTGTGTTTGTCCCCCTGTCCCCATTGTCCCATTGTCCCATCGTCCCCTTGTCCCATTGTCCCCATTGTCCCATTGTCCCATTATCCCATTATCCCCATTGTCCCCATTGTCCCCATTGTCCCCTTGTCCCTTGTCCCTTATCCCCTTGTCCCTTTGTCCCCTTGTCCCCTTGTCCCTTTGTCCCATTGTCCCCATTGTCCCCATTGTCCCCATTGTCCCCTTGTCCCATTATCCCCATGTCCCATTGTCCCCTTGTCCCCATGTCCCATTGTCCCATTGTCCCCATTGTCCCCATTGTCCCCATGTCCCATTGTCCCATTGTCCCCATTGTCCCCATTGTCCCCATTGTCCCCATTGTCCCATTGTCCCTTTGTCCCATTGTCCCCATTGTCCCTTGTCCCATTGTCCCCTTGTCCCCTTGTCCCATTGTCCCATTGTCCCCTTGTCCCATTGTCCCCATTGTCCCCATTGTCCCTGTGTCCCTTGTCCCCTTGTCTCCTTATCTCCTTATCCCCATTGTCCCCTTGTCCCTTTGTCCCATTATCCTCTGTCCCCTTGTCCCCTTGTCCTCTTGTCCCATTGTCCCATTGTCCCCTTGTCCCTTGTCCCCTTTGTCCCCATTGTCGCCATGTCCCTTGTCTCCTTATCTCCTTATCCCCTTGTCCCCTTGTCCCATTGTCCCATTGTCCCCTTGTCCCCATGTCCCATTGTCCCATTGTCCCATTGTCCCATTGTCCCCATGTCCCCATTGTCCCCATGTCCCTTGTCCCCTTTGTCCCCATTGTCGCCATGTCCCTTATCTCCTTATCCCATTGTCCCATTGTCCCATTGTCCCCATTGTCCCTGTGTCCCTTGTCCCCTTGTCCCCTTGTCCCCTTATCCCCTTGTCCCATTGTCCCCTTGTCCCATTGTCCCCATTGTCCCTGTGTCCCTTGTCCCCTTATCTCCTTATCCCCCTGTCCCTTTGTCCCCTTGTCCGTCCCCATTGTCCCCATTGTCCCCATTGTCCCATTGTCCCCTTGTCCCATTGTCCCCATTGTCCCCTTATCCCCTTGTCCCATTGTCCCTCTGTCCCCTGTCCCCCAGGACAACTGCGAGCGCCTGGACCTCTCGCTGTCCCTGCTCCTCTTCGAGGGCCGCCACCTCCCTCCGCGCGGGCGCCGGCACCGGCAAGGCCAAGGTGGGCAGGGGTTGGTTGGGTTGGGTTGGATGAGTTGGGTTGGGTTGGGTTGGGTTGGGTGAGGATGGGTTGGATTGGGTTGAGTGAAAATGGGTTGGGTTGGGATGGGTTGGATGAGTTGGGATGGGTTGGGTTGGGTTGGGTTGGGTTGGGTTGGGTTGGGTGGGATGGGATGGGTTGGGTTGGGATGAGTGAAAATGGGTTGGGTTGGGATGGGTTGGATGAGTTGGGATGGGATGGGTTGGGTTGGGATAAGTTGGGTTGGGATGGGTTGGATGAGTTGGGTTGGGTTGAGTTGAGTTGGGTTGTGTTGAGTTGTGTTGAATGAGTTGTGTTGGGTTGAGTTGGGTTGCGTTGAGTTGTGTTGAATGAGTTGAGTTGGATTGGGTTGGGTTGGGCTCTGTTGGATGAGCTGGGTTGGGTTGAGTTGAGTTGAATGAGTTGAATTGGATTGGATTGGGTTGGGTTGGGTTGGGTTAGGTTGAGTTGGGTTGGGTTGAGTTGTGTTGAATGAGTTGGGTTGGGTTGGGTTGAGTTGGGTTGGGTTGGGTTGCGTTGGGTTGTGTTGGATTGGGTTGGGTTGGGTTGGGTTGAGTTGGGTTGCGTTGAGTTGTGTTGAATGAGTTGGGTTGGGTTGGGTTGAGTTGGGTTGGGTTGGGTTGCGTTGGGTTGTGTTGGATTGGGTTGGATTGGGTTGAGTTGAGTTGGGTTGCATTGGGTTGAGTTGGATGAGTTGGGTTGCATTGGGTTGGGTTGAGTTGGGTTGCGTTGGGTTGTGTTGAATGAGTTGCGTTGGGTTGAGTTGGATGAGTTGGGTTGCGTTGGGTTGAGTTGGGTTGTGTTGAGTTGGATGAGTTGGGTTGGGTTGGGCTCTGTTGGATGAGTTGGATGAGTTGAGTTGGGTTGAGTTGGATGAGTTGGGTTGGGTTGGGTTGTGTTGGATGAGTTGAGTTGGGCTGGGTTGAGTTGGATGAGTTGGGTTGGGTTGAGTTGGATGAGTTGGGTTGGGTTGGGCTCTGTTGGATGAGTTGGATGAGTTGAGTTGGGTTGGGTTGGGTTGGGTTGAGTTGGGTTAGGTTGGGTTGGGTTGTGTTGAGTTGGATGAGTTGGGTTGCGTTGAGTTGGGTTGGGTTGAGTTGGATGAGTTGCGTTGAGTTGCGTTGAGTTGAGTTGGATGAGTTGGGTTGGGTTGAGTTGGGTTGGGTTGAGTTGGATGAGTTGGGTTGGGTTGGGTTGCGTTGGGTTGAGTTGGGTTGAGTTGAGTTGGATGAGTTGGGTTGGGTTGTGTTGGGTTGGATGAGTTGCGTTGGGTTGAGTTGGATGAGTTGGGTTGGGTTGGGTTGAGTTGGGTTGGGCTGAGTTGAATGAGTTGGGTTGAGTTGAGTTGCGTTGAGTTGAGTTGGATGAGTTGGGTTGAGTTGAGTTGCGTTGAGTTGAGTTGGATGAGTTGCGCCACCACAGCACACACCCAAACCCAACCCAGAAGAACACCACCACAAGACCCATCATGGTTGACCTGCCCATCCCGGCGTCCCGGGTGCCACCAACCCTTTGGGGTTGGGTTGGGTTGTCCCATTGTCCCTTGTCAGGGCTGGCTTGTCCCATTGTCCCATCCCCATGGTCTGTTCCTGAGACATCCTGACCACCCATGGGGTGCCACCAACCTCCTGTCCACCTGTCCTGATGACCAGTGCGCCCAGGGTCTGGGACATCCCTGACCATCCATGGGGGACGTTGGGTGGTGGGACCTGACCATTGGTCTGGGACACTCCTGACCATCCATGGGGACGTGGTGTGGGTTCCTCATGGCCATCCCTGCCCTGATGACCACTCAGGGTCTGTGGGAACCCTTGACCACCCTTGGCCCCTCATGGGTTGCAGGACATCCTTGACCATCCATGGGGCCGTGGTGTGGGTTCCTCATGGCCATCTCTGTCCTGATGACCACTCAGGGTCTGTGGGACACCTCTGACCATCCATGGGGACGTGGTGGTGACTCCTTGGTCTGGGACACTCCTGACCATCCATGGGGACGTGGTGTGGGTTCCTCGGTCCCATCATGGTCTGTGGGACAGCCCTGACCATCCATGGGGACGTGGTGGTGACTCCTTGGTCACCTCATGGGTTGTGGGACATCCTTGACCATCCATGGGGACGTGGTGTGGGTTCCTCAGTCCCATCATGGTCTGTGGGACATCCCTGACCTTCCATGGGGACGTGGTGTGGGTTCCTTGGTCACCTCATGGGTGGTGAGACATCCTTGACCACCCATGGGGACATGGTGTGGGTTCCTCTTGTCCATCTCTGTCCTGATGATCACTCAGGGTCTGTGGGACACCCCTGACCATCCATGGGGATGTGGTGTGGGTTCCTCTGTCCATCTCCATCTTGGTGACCTCTCGGTCCCCTCACGGGCTATCCCCTGTTCCCAGCGGAGGTGGTGGTGACACCTTGGTCACTTCATGGGTGGTAGGACATCCTTGACCACCCATGGGGACGTGTTTTGGGTTCCTCTGTCCATCTCTGTCCTGATGACCACTCAGGGTCTGTGGGACACCCCTGACCATCCATGGGGATGTGGTGTGGGTTCCTCAGTCCCATCATGGGTTGTAGGACATCCTTGACCACCCATGGGGACGTGTTTTGGGTTCCTCCCATCCATCTCCATCTTGGTGACCTCTCGGTCCCCTCACGGGCTGTCCCCTGTCCCCAGGGGAGGTGGTGGCCCAGCTCTGCAGCTCCGAGGAGAGCTTCGAGGTGGACCCCAGCAAGATCTCGGGGCTGGAGCTGTTGGAGCACCAGCAGCACCTGCGGCAGGTGTGCGAGGAGACCCTGAGGCGCATCACCGAGGGCTCCGAGTGAGTGGGGACACCTGGGGACACCTTGGGGGACACCTGGGGTGGCACCAGGGCCAGGAGAACCTGGGAGGAGCTGGGACATCGGGGGTGGGATCGGGGAGAAGTTTGGTGACAGGGATGGACATGGGCACCAGGATGGACCCAAGGATGAGCTTGGGGACAACCGTGGATGACAGGGATGATGATGGACATCAAGATGGACACAAGGACAATTTTGGGATGGAGATGGACACCAGGATGGACCTGGGGACAAGTTGGGGGACAGGAATGGAGGATGGACACCAGGATGGACCTGGGGACAAGTTTGGGGATGGACACCAGGATGGACCCAAGGACAATTTTGGGATGGGGATGGACACCAGGATGGACCTGGGGACAAATTTGGGAACAAAGATGGGGTTGAGCTCCATTTGGGGTGGACATGGTGATGGGCACCATGATGGACTTGGGGACAAGTTTGGGGACAGGGATGGGGATGGACACGAGGATGGACCCAAGGACAAGTTTGGGATGGAGATGGAGATGGACTTCGAGGTGGACATCAGGATGGGCCTGGGGACAAATTTAGGGACAGGGATGGTGATGGACACCAGGATGGACCCAAGGACAAGTTTGGGATGGACATGCACACCAGGATGGACCCAGGGACAGAGATGGAGATGGACACCAGGATGGACCTGGGGACAACCATGGGTCACAGGAATGGTGATGGACACCAGGGTGGACTCAAGGACAAGTTTGGAGACAGGGATGGGGATGGGCACCAGGATGGACCTGGGGACAAGTCTGAGGACAAAGATGGGGATGGACATCAAGATGGACCCAAGGACAAGTTTGGGATGGAGATGGACACCAGGATGGACCTGGGAAAAATTTGAGAACAGGGATGGAGGTGGACATCAGGATGGACATCAGGATGGACATGGGGACATGCCCAACCCCCCCTGTGATGCCACCACCACCTCCAGGGTGGTTTGAGACAGGGTTGGGGATGTCCCCTGTCCCCATGACAATTTTGGGATGGGGATCCCGGGCAGGTCCTTCCCGTCGGAGCTGGGTGACAGAGATGGAGATGGACACCAGGATGGACTTGGGGACAAGTTTGGGGACAAGGATGGGGATGGACACCAGGATGGACCAGGGACAATTTTGGGATGGGGATGGACACCAGGATGGTGACAAGTTTGGGGACATGGATCATGTCCCCAGCCTCTTCGGCCTGGTCCATGGAGATGGAGATGGAGACCAGGATGGACTTGGGGACAAGTTTGGGATGGAGATGGAGATGGACACCAGGATGGACTTGGGGACAAGTTTCACCAGAGATGAGGTGGGCCAGGACCCTGGGGACAATCCAGATGGGGTCATCAAGATGGACCCCTTCATCATGGATGGTGGACACCAGGATGGACCATGACCATGACCCCAGACCATGGTGGTGATCCCTTGACCATGACCATGGTGGTGACCCCATGACCATGGTGATGACCCCAAACCATGGTGGTGACCCCTTGACCATGACAATGACCCCAGACCATGGTGATGACCCCTGACCATGACGAGGACCCCAAACCATGGTGGTGACCCCTTGACCATGACAATGACCCCAGACCATGATGATGGACCACGTGATCATCATGGTGACCCCTGACCATGGTGGTGACCCCTTGACCATGGTGGTGACCCCAGACCATGATGATGGACCATGTGACCATCATGGTGACCCCTTGACCATGGTGGTGACCCCTTGACCACGACGCTGACCCGTTGACCCCAGGTTCGGTGACAAGGAGCCCCACATGACCTTCATGAACGACAAGGTCCTGAGCACCACTGGGCCACCATGGGTGGTTCCTGCAGGGACATCCCACATGGGGTCAGCGCCACCATGGCCACCTATGATGGCCCCTTCACCATGACCATGGTGGTGACTCCTTGACCATGATGATGACCCCAGACCATGGTGGTGACCCTTTGACCATGACAATGACCCCAGACCATGATGATGGACAATGACCATGGTGATGACCCCTTGACCATGACCATGTCAGTGACCCCAGACCATGGTGGTGCCCCCTTGACCATGACAATGACCCCAGACCATGATGATGGACCATGTGATCATCATGGTGACCACTTGACCATGACAATGACCCCAGACCATGGTGATGGACCACGTGATCATCATGGTGACCCCTTGACCATGGTGGTGACTCCTGACCATGACAATGACCCCAGACCATGATGATGGACCACGTGATCATCATGGTGACCCTTTGACCACGGTGGTGACCCTTGACCATGGTGATGCCCCCTTGACCATGACCATGGTGCTGACCCCTGACCATGATGGTGGCCCATGTGATCATCACCCTGACCCCCCATGGTGGTTCCTCTGACCATGACAATGACCCTGACCCATGATGATGGACCATGAGACCATCATGGTGGCCCCTTGACCATGGTGGTGACCCCTTGACCATGACATTGACCCCAGACCATGATGATGGTCCATGTGACCATGGTGGTGACACCTTGACCATGGTGGTGACCCCTTGACCATGACCATGGTGGTGACCCCTTGACCATGAGGTGGTGGTGACAAGGAGCCCCAAGACCCATGGTGACTTCCTGGTGGTGACCCCACCATGACGGGTTCCCCCAGACCATGATGATGGACCATGTGATCATCATGGTGACCACCATGGCCACCTATGATGGCCCCTTCACCATGACCATGATGGTGACCCCTTGACCATGACCATGGTGGTGACTCCTTGACCATGATGATGACCCCAGACCATGGTGGTGACCCTTGACCATGACAATGACCCCAGACCATGATGATGGACAATGACCATGGTGATGACCCCTTGACCATGACCATGTCAGTGACCCCAGACCATGGTGGTGACCCCTGACCATGACAATGACCCCAGACCATGATGATGGTCCATGTGACCATCATGGTGACCCCTTGACCACGGTGGTGACCCCTTGACCATGACGCTGACCCGTTGACCCCAGGTTCGGCGACAAGGAGCCCTACATGACCTTCATGAACGACTTCCTGGAGCACCACTGGGCCACCATGACCGGGTTCCTGCAGGCCGTGGCCACGCCCGAGGCCAGCGCCACCATGGCCACCTATGACCTATGATGGACCTGGCCCTGAGCTGACCCACGGTGACCCCTGCTGACCATGACCATGGTGGTCTCCTTGACCATGATGATGACCCCAGACCATCGTGGTGACCCTTTGACCTGGTGTCCCCAGACCGGGCTGGTGTCACCTCCTTGGCCACCCAGTGATGTCCCCGTGGTGTCCTCCAGGCCACGCAGGAGGAGCTGGAGCCGCTGCCCACCATCCTCAGGGCCATCAGGGAGGGGACACCTGTCCCCGTGTCCGTCCGCCTCAGCTCCACCGCCGGGAGGTACCAAGGGACACCTGGGGACACCTGGGGACACCTGGGGACACCTGGGGACACGTTGGTGTCGGGATTCCTCTGGTTCTGTCTGGGATTGGGAGATGGGTCTGGTCCCATCAGGGTTTGAGGTCCCCTCTGGTCCCACCAAGATTTGGGGTCTCTGTGACCCCATTGTCCCCTTGTCCCCATTGTCCCCTTGTCCCTTATCCCATTGTCCCCTTGTCCCTTGTCCTTTATCCCATTGTCCCCTTGTCCCCATTGTCCCCTTGTCTCCTGTCCCTTTGTCCCCCTGTCCCTTGTCCCTCTGTCCCCACTCACATCCCCATTGTCCCCATTGTCCCCATTGCCACCATTGTCCCCATTGTCCCCATTGCCACCATTGTCCCCATTGTCCCCATTGTCCCCATTGTCCCATTGTCCCCATTGTCCCATTGCCCCCCATTGAGGAGCATGTCCGCCTGTCCGTCACCTGTCCTCCCCATCAGGGGAGCCCCCCAGTCTGGGTGTCCGTCCCCTTGTCACCCTGGGAGGTCCCCATGACCCCTGGGGACCCCATTGTCACCATTGTCCCCATTGTCCCATTGTCCCCATTGTCCCCTTGTCCCCATTGTTCATTGTCCCCATTGGGCCTGGGTCTGTCCTGTCAGGGTTTGAGGTCCCCTCGGGTCCCCCCAGGCCGGGTTTCCCATTGTCCACAGCCCCATTGTCCCCCTGTCCCTCTGTCCCTCTGTCCCCATTGTCCCTCTGCCCCATTGTCCCCATTGTCCCCATTGTCCCCATTGTCCCATTGTCCCCATTGTCCCCATTGTCCCCATGTCCGTCTGTCCGTCCGTCTGTCCCTGCAGCCCCTCGGAGCCCCCCCGGCCGGGTTTCCTCCCCCCTCGGGACCTCCCCAAGCACAGCCCCATTGTCCCCCTGTCCCTCTGTCCCTCTGTCCCTCTGTCCCCACTCACATCCCCATTGTCCGATTGTCCCCATTGTCCGATTGTCCCCATTGTCCCCATTGTCCCCATTGTCCCCATTGTCCCCATTGTCCCATTGTCCCCATTGTCCCCATTGTCCCTGTGTCCCCATTGTCCCATTGTCCCCATTGTCCCCCCTGTCCCTCTGTCCCCACTCACATCCCCATTGTCCCATTGTCCCCATTGTCCCCATTGTCCCCATTGTCCCCACTGTCCCCACTGTCCCATTGTCCCATTGTCCCATTGCCACCATTGTCCCCATTGTCCCCATTGTCCCTCTGTCCCCCTGTCCCTCTGTCCCCATTGTCCCCATTGTCCCCATTGTCCCCATTGTCCCCATTGCCCCATTGTCCCCATTGTCCCATTGTCCCCATTGTCCCCATTGTCCGTCTGTCCGTCCGTCTGTCCCCGCAGCCCCTCGGAGCCCCCCAGGCCGGGTTTCCTCCCCCCTCGGGACCTCCCCAAGCACAGCCCCCTCCTCAAGAGCCAATCCCTGACCAGCGTGGTGCCGCTTCCCGCCCAGACGAGGTGGTGGCAGCATATTAACGACGGGCGACGGTGCCACCCCCGGTGCCACCCCCGGTGCCAACGGTGCCACGGGGGTGACAGTCGTTGGGATGGTGCGCACGTGCGCCGCCGGCGGTGACAGCGCCAGAGCGGGAAGGTGACAGGGAAGGGGGAGGTGCCCGACCAGGGTTGGGGACGGAGGGGGGACAGCGCCACCGCCCGGGGGTGGCACCGGGGCACCGGGCACCGGGGACGGCCCGGTGAGTGACGGGGGGGACACGGTGGCACCGGGAGGAGGGGTCGGGTGGGCATTGGTGGTCCAAAGGGGTCTGGTGGCATTGATGGGAGTGTGGTGGCACTAACGGGGTTCTGGTGGCACTAACAGTGTCTGGTGGTACTAACTGGGGTGTGGTGGCACTAACCGGGTTCTGGTGGCACTAACGGGGTTCCGGTGGCACTAACGGGGTTCTGGTGGCACTAACGGGGTTCCGGTGGCACTAATGGGGTTCCGGTGGCACTAATGAGGGTGTGGTGGCACTAACGGGGTCTGGTGGCACTAACTGGGTTCTGGTGGCACTAACGGGGTTCTGGTGGCACTAACTGGGTCTGGTGACACTAACAGGGTTCTGGTGGCACTAACGGGGTTCTGGTGGCACTAACGGGGTCTGGTGGCACTAACGGGGTTCTGGTGGCACTAACGGGGTCTGGTGGCACTAACTGGGTTCCAGTGACATTAACCGGGGTTCTGGTGGCACTAACTGAGTTCTGGTGGCACTAACAGGGTCTGGTGGCACTAACGGGGTTCCAGTGACATTAACCGGGGTTCTGGTGGCACTAACGGGGTTCTGGTGGCACTAACGGGGTTCCAGTGACATTAACCGGGGTTCTGGTGGCACTAACTGGGTTCCAGTGACATTAACCAGGGTTCTGGTGGCACTAACGGGGTTCTGGTGGCACTAACGGGGTTCTGGTGGCACTAACTGGGTTCTAGTGACATTAACCGGGGTTCTGGTGGCACTAACTGGGTTCTGGTGGCACTAACCGGGTTCTGGTGACACTAACTGGGTTCTGGTGGCACTAACGGGGTCTGGTGACACTAACTGGGTTCCAATGACATTAACCGGGATTCTGGTGGCACTAACGGGGTTCCGGTGGCACTAACCGGGTTCCGGTGGCACTAACGGGGTTCTGGTGGCACTCACCGTCTGTCCCTAACCTCACCCGGGGGTTCTGGTGGCACGCGGGGCCCCGCTGGGTTCTGGTGGCACTAACTGGGTTCTGGCACCGGGGAGCTCCCACGGGCTCAGGTTCCGGGAGAAGGCACCCCCGGTGGTGTCCCCAAGTGTTCTGGTGTCCGCGGTGTCCCTCGGTGGTGTCCCATGGTGTCCCATGGAAACCCCATTGTGGGTGTCCCCCAATGTCTCCCACTGTCCTCCTGGGATGTTCTGGTGGCTGTGTCCCCTGGTGTCCCTCGGTGTCCCCTGGTGTCCCCAAGTGTCCCCTGGTGTCCCCCAGTGTCCCCTGGTGTCTCTCGGTGTCCCCGGTGTCCCCCCATGTCCCCTGGTGTCCCATTGTGTCCCCAAGCCCCGGTGGCCCCAGCACGGGGGGAGGTGACCGGGGCTGGGTGACACCTCCCGGTAACGTCATCCCCGGTGTCCCCCGGTGTCCCCTGGTGTCCCCCCGGTGTCCCCCGGTGTCTCCATCGCGGGGTGTCCGCAAAAGCACGGGGAGCGGAGGAGGGCTCAGGGTGACACCTCCTCCCTTTAACCTCATCCCCCGGTGTCCCTCGGTGTCCCCAAGTGTCCCCTGCTGTGTCCCGGTGTCCGTCGGTGTCCCTCGGTGTCCTCCAGTGTCCCATGGTGTCCCATGGTGTCCCCATTGTGTCTCCCAGTGTCCCCCAATGTCTCCCACTGTCCTCCGATGTTCCCCCGTGTCCCCCGTGTCCCCTGGTGTCCCTTGGTGTCCCCTGTGTCCCCCCATGTCCCCTGGTGTCCCCCAGTGTCCTTCGGTGTCCCCTGGTGTCCCATTGTGTCCCTGTCCCGGTGTCCCCAAGCCCCGGTGGCCCCAGCACGGGGGGAGGTGACCGGGGCTGTGACCCCTCCGTAACCTGGTCCCCCGGTGTCCCAAGTGTCTCCCAAGTGTCCCCGGGCGGTGTCCCCAGTGTCCCCGGAGCCCTGGGGAGTCCCTGTCCCGGTGTCCCCAAGCCCCGTGATCCCCAGTGTCCCAGGTGTCCCAAGCCAGTGTCCAGTGTCCCGGTGCACGTTGGCCGGCTGTCCGCAGCACGGGCGGCTGCTGGAGGCGCTGGGGCGAGCTGGAGCGGGCGGTGTCCCCAAACCCCGGTGTCCCCCGTTAACCCCCGGTGTCCCCAAGTGTCCCCGGTGTCCCCAAGTGTCCCCGTGCCGGTGTCCGCAGCACGGTTGGCTGCTGGCGGCGCTGCGGGAGGAGCTGGAGCGGGCGGTGTCCCCAAGCCCCCGTATCCCCCAGTAATCCCAGGTGTCCCCAAGTGTCCCCAAGTGTCCCCATCCCGGTGACGCTGTCCCGGTGTCCGCAGCACGGGCGGCTGCTGGAGGCGCTGCGGGAGGAGCTGGAGCGGGCAGAGTCCCCAAACCCCTGTAACCCCCCGTTAACCCCCGGTACCCCCGGTGTCCCCGGTGTCCCCATCCCGGTGACGCTGTCCCGGTGTCCCCAGCACGGTTGGCTGCTGGCGGCGCTGCGGGAGGAGCTGGAGCGGGCGGTGTCCCCAAACCCCCGTGTCCCCCTGTAACCCCCGGTACCCCCGGTGTCCCCGGTGTCCCCAAGCCCCGGTGACGCTGTCCCGGTGTCCGCAGCACGGTTGGCTGCTGGCGGCGCTGCGGGAGGAGCTGAGCGGGCGGTGTCCCCAAGCCCCCGTAACCCCGGTGTCCCCAAACCCCGGTGTCCCCCGGTGTCCCCAAGTGTCCCCAAGTGTCCCCAAGTGTCCCCAAGTGACCCTGTCCCGGTGTCCGCAGCACGGTTGGCTGCTGGCGGCGCTGCGGGAGGAGCTGGCGGAGCTGCGGGAGCGCCTGGAGCGGGCGGTGTCCCCAAACCCCGGTGTCCCCCGTTAACCCCCGGTACCCCCGGTACCCCCGGTGTCCCCATCCCGGTGACCGGGTCCCGGTGTCCGCAGCACGGTTGGCTGCTGGCGGCGCTGCGGGAGGAGCTGGCCGAGCTGCGGGAGCGCCTGGAGCGGGCGGAGGCGCGGGCGGCGCGGGCCGAGGAGCGGCACCGGGAGCGCCTGGAGCGGCTGCGGGGGCAGCTGGAGGAGGGCAACGCCCGAGCCGCCAACCTGGCGGCCAGGTGGGCCTGGGGACCCCAAAAATGGGGTGGGGACCCCAAAATTGGGGTGGGGGTCCCAAAATGGGATGGGGGGTCCCAAAATTGGGGTGTGCCAAAGCTGGGGGGTCACTGAGCAGGGGGGACCCCAAATCAGGGGGCAAGGGCAACGCCCGAGCCGCCAACCTGGCGGCCAGGTGGGCCTGGGGACCCCATAAATGGGGTGGGGGGTCCCAAAAATGGGGTGGGGAACCTCAAAATTGGGGTGGGGGGTCCCAAAAATGGGGTTGGGGGCCCAAAAATTGGGGTGGGACACCTCAGAAATGGGGTGGGGGGCACCAAAATTGGGGTGGGCCATGAGGGCAACGCCCGAGCCGCCAACCTGGTGGCCAGGTGGGCGTGGGGACCCCCAAAATGGGGTGGGGGACCCCCAAAATGGGGTGGGGGGCCCAAAAATTGGGGTGGGGGGCCCCAAAATGGGGTGGGGGGTCCCCAAATTGGGGTGGGAGGCACCAAATTTTGGGTGAAGCACCTTAAAATTGAGGGGGGGGACCCCAAAAATGGGTGGGGGACCACCAAAATGGGGTGGGGGGTCCCAAAAATGGAATGGGGCACCCCGAAATTGGGGTGGGAAACCCTAAAATTGGGGTGAGGAACCCCAAAATTTGGGGGGAACGTTCCAAAATTGGGGTGGGGCACCTCAAAATTGGGGTGGAGAACCCCGAAAATGGGGTGGGAGACCCCGAAAATGGGGTGGGGGGTCCCAAAAATGGGGTGGGGGGCTCTAAAATTGGGGTGGGGGGCACCAAAATTGGGGTGGGGGGCCCCAAAAATGGGGTGGGGGGTCCCAAAAATGGGGTGGGGGGCCCCAAAATTAGGGTGGGACACCTCAAAAATGGGGTGGGGAACCCCGAAATTGGGGCGAGGAACCCCAAAATTTGGGTGGAACGTTCCAAAATCGGGGTGGGGGCACGAGGGCAACGCCCGAGCCGCCAACATGGCGGCCAGGTGGGCGTGGCCAGTTCGGCCCAGTTTGGGGTCCCAGTTTGTCCCAGTTTGCCCCAGTTTGGGATCCCAGTTTAGTACCACTTTGGTCCCAGTTTGGCCCCATCTCAGTTTCCCAGTTTGGCCCAGTTTGTCCCAGTTTGGCCCAGTTTGTCCCCAGTTTGGCCCCAGTTTGGTGCCACTTTGGTCCCATCCCAGTTTCCCAGTTTGTCCCAGTTTGTCCCAGTTTGGTCCCAGTTCGGCCCCAGTTTGGTCCCAGTTTGGTGCCACTTTGGTCCCATCCCAGTTTCCCAGTTTGTCCCAGTTTGGTCCCTCCCAGTCAGAGTTTGCCCCAGTTTGGGGTCCCAGTCTGTCCCAGTTTGGGGTCCCAGTTTATCCCAGTTTGGGGTCCCAGTCTGTCCCAGTTTGGGGTCCCAGTTCATCCCAGTCTGTCCCAGTTCATCCCAGTTCATTCCAGTTCATCCCAGTCTGTCCCAGTTTGGGGTCCCAGTTTATCCCAGTTTGGGGTCCCAGTCTGTCCCAGTTTGGGGTCCCAGTTCATCCCAGTTCATCCCAGTTCGTCCCAATTCATCCCAGTTCATCCCAGTTCATCCCAGTTCATCCCAGTCTGTCCCAGTTTGGGGTCCCAGTTCATCCCAGTTCATCCCAGTTTATCCCAGTTCATCCCAGTCCATCCCAGTTCATCCCAGTTCATCCCAGTTCATCCCAGTTCATCCCAGTTTATCCCAGTTAGTCCCAGTCTGTCCCACTTTGGGGTCCCAGTTAGTCCCAGTCTGTCCCAGTTTGGGGTCCCAGTTCATCCCAGTCCATCCCAGTTCATCCCAGTCCATCCCAGTCCATCCCAGTTCATCCCAGTCTGTCCCAGTTCATCCCAGTCTGTCCCAGTTCATCCCAGTTCATCCCAGTTCATCCCAGTCTGTCCCCCCAGGCTGACGGCGGCCGAGGGCAGCCGCAGGAAGGACCTGGAGAGGCTGAAAGGGACCGAGGAGAGAGGGAGGGAACTGGTGAGACTGGGAGGGACTGGGAGGGAACTGGTGAGACTGGGAGGGACTGGTGAGACTGGGAGAGGATACTGGGGATACTGGGAGGGAACTGGTGAGACTGGGAGGGGATACTGGGGATACTGGGAGGGAACTGGGGACACTGGGAGGGAACTGGGAGGGACTGGGAGGGACTGGGAGGGGATACTGGGGATACTGGGAGGGAACTGGGGATACTGGGAGGGAACTGGGGACACTGGGAGGGAACTGGTGAGACTGGGAGGGACTGGGAGGGAACTGGGAGGGAACTGGTGAGACTGGGAGGGACTGGGGATACTGGGAGGGGACACTGGGGACACTGGTGAGACTGGGAGGGACTGGGAGGGAACTGGGAGGGAACTGGGGACACTGGGAGGGGACACTGGTGAGGCTGGGAGGCGACACTGGGGACACTGGGGGGACACTGGGGATATTGGGGGGACATTGGGGACATTGGGGGGGACACTGGGGACGCTGGGAGGGGACTGGGGAGACTGGGAGGAGACACTGGGGACACTGGGGACACTGGGAGGGAACTGGTGAGACTGGGGATACTGGGACATTGGGGGGACATTGGGGACAGTGGGAACACTGGGAGGGGACACTGGGGACACTGGTGAGACTGGGAGGGGACACTGGGGACATTGGGGGGACACTGGGGGGACATTGGGGACATTGGGGACACTGGGAACACTGGGTGAGACTGGGAGGGGACACTGGGGACACTGGGGACACTGGGGGACATTGGGGGATATTGGGGACATTGGGGACACTGGGAACACTGGGAGGGGACACTGGGGACACTGGGGGGACACTGGGGGGACATTGGGGGGACATTGGGGGGACATTGGGGACACTGGGGACACTGGGAACACTGGTGAGACTGGGAGGGGACACTGGGGACACTGGGGGGACACAGGGTGACCCCTGGGTGACCCCTGGTGACCCCTTGGTGACCCCTGGGTGACCCCTGGTGACCCCTGGGTGACCCCTGTGTGACCCCTGTGACCCCCTGCAGGGCAGGGAGACTGGGCAGGAGCTGCGAGGGGCCGGGGGACCCAGGGTGTCCCCAAGGTGTCCCCGAGTGCCACCGTGAATGTGACACCAATGGTGACGACAGCGACGCCACCAGCGTGTGACACGGATGTCCCCAAGGTGTCCCCAGGGTGTCCCCAGGGTGTCCCCAAGGTGTCCCCGAGTGCCACCACGAACCTGATGTCAACAGCTATGCCACCAGTGTGTGACACCAATGTCCCCAAGGTGTCCACTGGGTGGGACAGGTGTCCCTGGGCCACACTGAGGTGACACCAATGGTGACTACTGGGGACCAGGGGACACTGGGGTCCCCGAGGTGTCCCCGCAATGTCCCCAGGGTGACAGTGGGGTGTCCCCAAGGTGTCCTGGGACGCTGTCACTGTCACCCCCCAGTGTCACAGGACACTTGGGACACTGGGGGGACACTGGGACAGGGACATCCCCAGGGACATCCCCAGGTGGCACCACGTGGTGTCCCTGAAGTGTCCCCATGGTGTCCCCATGGTGTCCCCCAGTGCCACCCCAATGTCCCCTTGATGCCACCATGGTGTCCCCCAGTGTCCCCATGGTGTCCCCATGGTGTCCCCAGTGTCCCCCCAGTGCCACCCCAATGTCCCCTTGATGCCACCATGGTGTCCCCCAGTGTCCCCATCGTGTCCCCATGGTGTCCCCAGTGTCCCCCCAGTGCCACCCCAATGTCCCCTTGATGCCACCATGGTGTCCCCAAGTGCCACCCCAGTGTCCCCATTTTGTCCCATTTTTAGGAGATTTGGGGACATTTTTGGGGAGCTTTGGGGACATTTTTGGGAGCTTTGGGGACATTTTTTGAGAGCTTTGGGGACATTTTTGGGGAGGTTTGGGGACATTTTTGGGGAGCTTTGGGGACTTTTTTGGGGAGCTTTGGGGACATTTTTGGGGAGCTTTGGGGACAGTTTTGGGGAGCTTTGGGGACATTTTTGGGAAGGTTTAGAGACATTTTTTGGGGTCGGCCCCGTTTCTTGAGGTTTTTATTTGGGGGTTCCGGGTTTTTTGGGGTGCCACAGGTGCCCGGGGATGGTGAAGTCTTTGATGTCCCCCTGAACCCATTCCAGGTGTCCCCAAATGTCCCCAAATGTCCCCAATGTCCCCAATGTCCCCATTAATTACAACACGAACCACACACAACAGGATCGGATTTGGGGTCACCCCGTTCCCGTTTTTGGGGTTTTTACCCCAAATTTTTTGGGGGTTTTGGGTTTTTTGGGGGTTCCATGCCCTGAGGGGTGCCACAGGTATCCCTGGGAGGGGATGGCACCCCCTGAACCCATCTCAGGTGTCCCCAAATGTCCCAAATGTCCCCAATGTCCCCATTGAAAATGAATGGCGCACACACCGGGATGGTTTTTTGGGGTCGGCCCCATTTTTGGGGTTTTTATTTGGGGATTCCGGGTTTTTTGGGGTGCCACAGGTGCCCGGGGATGGTGAAGGCATCGACGCTGCCGCTCATGGCAGGGGATGGCACCCCCTGAACCCATTCCAGGTGTCCCCAAATGTCCCCAAATGTCCCAAATGTCCTCGTTATCGCTGACACCAATCGCACACAACGGGATCGTTTTTGGGGTCACCCCGTTCCCGTTTTTGGGGTTTTCACCCCAAATTTTTTGGGGGTTTTGGGTTTTTTGGGGGTTCCACGCCCTGAGGGGTGCCACAGGTACCTGAGGATGATGAAGATGTCCCAATTAACCCATACCAGGTGTCCCCAAATGTCCCCAAATGTCCCCCAATGTCCCCATTGAAAATGAATGGCGCACACAACGGGATCGGATTTGGGGTCACCCCGCTCCCGTTTTTGGGGTTTTTACTCCAAATTTTTTGGGGGTTCCGGGTTTTTTGGGGTGCCACAGGTGCCCGGGGATGGGGAAGGGGTCCCTGGGAGGGGATGGCACCCCCTGAACCCATTCCAGGTGTCCCCGAATGTCCCCAAATGTCCCCAATGTCCTCGTCATCGCTGACACCAATCGCACACAACGGGATCGTTTTTGGGGTCACCCCATTCCCGTTTTTGGGGGTTTTTACCCCAAATTTTTGGGGGGTTTTGGGTTTTTTGGGAGTTCCACGTCCTGAGGGGTGCCACAGGTATCCCTGGGAGGGGATGGCACCCCCTGAACCCATTCCAGGTGTCCCCAAATGTCCCCAATGTCCCCATTAATGACAACATGAACCACACACAACGGGATCGGATTTGGGGTCACCCCATTCCCGTTTTTGGGGTTTTTTACCCCAAATTTTTTGGGATTTTGGGTTTTTTGGGGGTTCCACATCCTGAGGGGTGCCACAGGTACCCGGGGATGGTTCAGGTGTCCCCTTAAACCCAAACCCATTCCAGGTGTCCCCAAATGTCCCCAAATGTCCCCGTTGATAACACCATGAACCGATGGTTTTTGGGGTCACCCGTTTTTGGGGTCATTTTTTGGGGTTTTTACCCCAAATTTTTTTTGGGGTTCCGGGTTTTTTGGGGTCCCACAGGTGCCCAGGGATGGTGAAGTCTTTGATGTCCCCCTAAACCCCTTTTAGGTGTCCCCAAATGTCCCCAAACATCCCCAATGTCCCCATTAAAAATGAACGGCGCACACAATGGGATCGGATTTGGGGTCACCCCGTTCCCGTTTTTGGGGTTTTTACCCCAAATTTTTTGGGGGTTTTGGGTTTTTTGGGGGTTCCACGCCCTGAGGGGTGCCACAGGTATCCCTGGGAGGGGATGGCACCCCCTGAACCCATTCCAGGTGTCCCCAAATGTCCCCAAATGTCCCCATTGATAACACCATGAACTGATGGCTTTTGGGGTCAGCCCCGTTTTTGGGGTCAGCCCCGTTTTTGGGGTCATTTTTTGGGGTTTTTACCCCAAATTTTTTTGGGGTTCGGGGTTTTTGGGGTCCCACAGGTGCCTGGGGGGATGATGAAGTCTTTGATGTCCCCCTAAACCCCTTTTAGGTGTCCCCAAATGTCCCCAAACATCCCCAATGTCCCCATTAAAAATGAACGGCGCACACAACGGGATCGGATTTGGGGTCACCCCATTCCCGTTTTTGGGGTTTTTTACCCCAAATTTTTTGGGATTTTGGGTTTTTTGGGGGTTCCACATCCTGAGGGGTGCCACAGGTACCCGGGGATGGTTCAGGTGTCCCCTTAAACCCAAACCCATTCCAGGTGTCCCCAAATGTCCCCAAACATCCCCAATGTCCCCATTAAAAATGAACGGCGCACACAACGGGATCAGATTTGGGGTCACCCCGCTCCCGTTTTTGGGGTTTTTTACCCCAAATTTTTTTGGGGTTTTGGGTTTTTTGGGGGTTCCACGTCCTGAGGGTTGCCACAGGTATCCCTGGGAGGGGATGGCATTCCCTGAACCCATTCCAGGTGTCCCCAAATGTCCCCAATGTCCCCATTAAAAATGAATGGCGCAGACAACGAGATCGTATTTGGGGTCACCCCGTTCCCGTTTTTGGGGTTTTTACCCCAAATTTTTTGGGGGTTTTGGGTTTTTTGGGGGTACCATGCCCTGAGGGGTGCCACAGGTATCCCTGGGAGGGGATGGCACCCCCTGAACCCATTCCAGGTGGCCCCAAATGTCCCCAAATGTCCCCGTTGATAACACCATGAACCGATGGTTTTTGGGGTCAGCCCCGTTTTTGGGGTCAGCCCCGTTTTTGGGGTCATTTTTGGGGGTTTTTACCCCAAATTTTTTTTGGGGTTCCGGGTTTTTTGGGGTGCCAGAGGTGCCTGGGGATGGTGAAGGGGTCCCTGGGAGGGGATGGCACCCCCTGAACCCATTCCAGGTGTCCCCAAATGTCCCCAAATGTCCCCAAACCTCCCCAATGTGCCCATTGAAAATGAACGGCGCACACAACGGGATCGGATTTGGGGTCACCCCATTCCCATTTTTGGGGTTTTTACCCCAAATTTTTTGGGGGTTTTGAGTTTTTTGGGGGTTCCACGCCCTGAGGGGTGCCACAGGTATCCCTGGGAGGGGATGGCACCCCCTGAACTCATTCCAGGTGTCCCCAAATGTCCCCAATGTCCCCAATGTCCCCATTAATGACAACATGAACCACACACAACGGGATCGGATTTGGGGTCACCCCATTCCCGTTTTTGGGGTTTTTTACCCCAAATTTTTTGGGATTTTGGGTTTTTTGGGGGTTCCACATCCTGAGGGGTGCCACAGGTACCCGGGGATGGTTCAGGTGTCCCCTTAAACCCAAACCCATTCCAGGTGTCCCCAAATGTCCTCAAATGTCCCCATTGATAACACCAGGAACCGATGGTTTTTGGGGTCGCCTGTTTTTGGGGTCAGCCTCGTTTTTGGGGTCATTTTTTGGGGTTTTTACCCCAAATTTTTGGGGGGTTTTGGGTTTTTTGGGGGTTCCATGCCCTGAGGGGTGCCACAGGTACCTGAGGATGATGAAGATGTCCCAATTAACCCATTCCAGGTGTCCCCAAATGTCCCCAAATGTCCCCAATGTCCCCATTGAAAATGAATGGCGCACACAACGGGATCGGATTTGGGGTCACCCCATTCCCATTTTTGGGGTTTTCACCCCAAATTTTTGGGGGGTTTTGGGTTTTTTGGGGTGCCACAGGTGCCCGGGGATGGGGAAGGGGTCCCTGGGAGGGGATGGCACCCCCTGAACCCATTCCAGGTGTCCCCAAATGTCCCAAATAACACCAAGCACACTCCGGGATGGTTTTTTGGGGTCGGCCCCATTTTTGAGGTTTTTATTTGGGGGTTCCGGGTTTTTTGGGGTGCCACAGGTGCCCGGGGATGGTGAAGGCGTCGACGCTGCCGCTCATGGTGCGGGGATGGCACCCCCTGAACCCATTCCAGGTGTCCCCAAATGTCCCAAATGTCCCCAAATGTCCCCATTGAAAATGAACGGCGCACACAACGGGATCGTTTTTGGGGTCACCCCGTTCCCGTTTTTGGGGTTTTCATTTTTTTTTTGGGGTTTTGGGTTTTTTGGGGTGCCACAGGTGCCCGGGATGGGAAGGGTCCCTGGGGGGATGGCACCCCTGAACCCATTCCAGGTGTCCCCAATGTCCCAAATGGGAGGGGCCAATGGTTTTTTTGGGGTCGCCTGTTTTTGGGCTCATTTTTGGGGAACCCAAATTTTTGGGGTGTCCGGGTTTTTTGGGGTCCCACAGGTGCCCAGGGATGGTGAAGTCTTTGATGTCCCCCTGAACCCATTCCAGGTGTCCCCAAATGTCCCCAAACATCCCCAATGTCCCCATTGAAAATGAATGGCGCACACAACGGGATCGGATTTGGGGTCACCCCGTTCCCGTTTTTGGGGTTTTTTACCCCAAATTTTTTGGGATTTTGGGTTTTTTGGGGGTTCCACATCCTGAGGGGTGCCATAGGTACCTGAGGATGATGAAGATGTCCCAATAAACCCATTCCAGGTGTCCCCAAATGTCCCCAAACGTCCCCAATGTCCCCATTGAAAATGAACGGCGCACACAACGGGATCGGATTTGGGGTCACCCCATTCCCATTTTTGGGGTTTTTACCCCAAATTTTTTGGGGGTTCCGGGTTTTTTGGGGTGCCACAGGTGCCCGGGGATGGTTCAGGTGTCCCCTTAAACCGAAACTCATTCTAGGTGCCCCCAAATGTCCCCAAACGTCCCCAAACATCCCAAATAACACCAAGCCCACACCGGGATGGTTTTTGGGGTTCGGGCCCCATTTTTGGGGTTTTTTTATTTGGGGTTTGGGGTTTTGGGGGCCACAGGTGCCTGGGATGCCTGAGGATCGACGCCCTTCAGGATGGGGGATGTCCCCTGAACCCATTCCAGGTGTCCCCAAATGTCCCCAAATGTCCCCATTAATAACATGAGGAGCCAATGGTTTTTGGGGTCGCCTGTTTTTGGGGTCAGCCCCGTTTTTGGGGTCATTTTTTGGGGTTTTTACCCCAAATTTTTTTGGGGGTTCCGGGGTTTTGGGGTACCATGCCCTGAGGTGCCACAGGGATGAGGATGATGAAGATGTCCCTGAACCCATTCCAGGTGTCCCCAAATGTTTTAACGTCCCCATTGAAAATGGTTTTTGGGGGGGGCACCAATTTTGGGGGGATTTGGGTTTTTGGGGTCACCCTTTTTCCCGTTTTGGGGTTTTTACCCCAAATGCCATGGGGGGATTTTGAGTTTTTTGGGGTTCCACGTCCTGAGGGGTGCCACAGGTATTTGAGGGAGGATGAGTCCCCTGAACCCATTCCAGGTGTCGGGGGGTTCAAATGTGGAAATGTCCCCAAATGTCCCCAATGTCCCCATTGAAAATGAATGGAAGAGAAAGCGGGGGGTTTTTGGGGTTTTTTGGGGTTTTGGGGTTTTTGGGGTTTTTACCCCTTTTTTTGCTGCTTTTTGGGGTTTTTGGGGTTATTCAGGGGTTGTGCCATGGGGGGATCTGGGGAGACTCATGGGGGATTTTTTGGGATTTTTTTGGGTTTTTTTGGAGTTTTATGGGGTTTTTAGGGGTTTAGTGGGGTTTATAATGTCCCCATTGGGTTTTGTGGGGATTTTTGGGGTTTTGGGGGTTTTTGGGGGTTCACCCCATTCCCATTTTTGGGGTTTTACCCCAAATTTTGGGGGGATCTGGGGAGGTTTGGTGGGGGGGATTTTGGGGTGTTTATGGGATTTTGGGGATGGTTCAGGGGGTTTTAGGGATTTTATTTAATGGGGTTTAGTGGGGTTTTGTGGGGTCCCCAAACATCTGGGGTTAACATGGGGATTACACCAGGGGGATGGTTTTTGGGTTTTGGGGGACCCATTTTTGGGGTTTTTATTTGGGGGTTCCGGGTTTTTTGGGGTGCCACAGGTGCCCGGGGATGGTGAAGGCATCGGGCTTTTTGGGGTTTTGGGGGGGATCACCCCCTGAACCCATTCCAGGTGTCCCAAATGTCCCCAAATGTCCCCATTTAACATGGGAGCCATGGGGGTTTTGGGGTCTGTTTTTTGGGTTTTTGGGTTTTTGGGGTTTTTTTTTGGGGTTTTAGTGGGGTTTTTTGGGGTTTTTGGGTTTTTGGGGGTTTTGGTTTTTGGGGTGCCACAGGTTTTTGGGGATGATGAAGATGTCCCAATAAACCCATTCAGGTGTCCCAAATGTCCCCAAACCTCCCAAATGTCCCCATTGGGGGGTTTTTGGAATGCATTTTTGGGGATCGGATTTGGGGTCACCCCATTCTGGGGTTTTTGGGGTTTTTGGGGTTCTTTTTTGGGTTTTTGGGGTTTTTTGGGGATTTTAGGGGGTTTTAGGTACCTGAGGATTTTGAAGAATGGTTTTTGGGGTTTTTTCGCTTTTTAAACCCATTCAGGGGTCCCCAAACATCCCCAAATGGGGATTTGGGACACCAGGATGGTTTTTGGGTTTTTGGGTTTGGGCCCCATTTTGGGGGTTTTTATTTGGGTTTTTTGGGTTTTTTTGGGTTTTGGGGTTTTTGGGGATTTTTGGGGGTTTTTCAAGGGGGGTTGCGTCTGGGGGCATCTGGGGAGTGGGGGGATCTGGGGAGACCCATGGGGATTTTTAAGGGGTTTTGGGGTTCAGGGTTTTTGGTTTATTTTTTGGGCAGGGTTTTTTGGGTTTTGGGGTTTTTTTGAGGTTTTTGGGGATTTTTGGGGGTTTTTCAGGGGTTTGGGGGTGTCTATGGGGAAAGGGATTTTTTTGGTGTTTATGGGATTTTTGGGGTCTTTTTGGGGTTTTTTTTTTGGGTTTTTTTTTGGGGTTTTTGGGGTTTTTGGGTTTTTTGGGTTTGGGGTTTTTTTTTTGGGCTTTTATGGGGTTTTTCAGGGGTTTTGTCTGTGGGGGATCTGGGAGACTCATGGGGAGTTTTGGGTGTTTATGGGTTTTTGGGGTCTTTTGGGGTTTTTGGGGTTTTTTTGGGGTTTTAGGATTTTTGGGGTTTTTGTGGTTTTTTTGGGGTTTTTTGGGGTTTTTGGGGTTTTTTTGCTGCTTTTTGGGGGATTTTATGGGGATTATTCAGGGGGTTTGGGGGCGTCTGTGGGGGATCTGGGGAGACTCATGGGGGATTTTTTGGGGTTTTGGGGTTTTTGGGATTTTTTGGGATTTTTTGGGGTTTTTGGGGTTTTAGGGGTTTTGGGGTTTTGGGGTTTTTTAATGGGTTTTATTATTCAGGGGTTTTTGGGGGTTTTTGGGGTTTTCATGCCTTTTTTGGGGGTTTTGGGATTTTTTTTATGGGGTTTTTCAGGGGGGTTTGGGGGTTTCTGTGGGGGGATTTTTGGGGGGGGGGTTTTTTGCCTTTTTTGGGGGTTTATTTGGGTTTTTTTGGGATTTATGGGGTTTTTAATGGGTTTTAGGGGGTTTTTGTGGGATTTTGGGGTTTTGGGGTTTTGGGGTTTTTGGGTTTTGGGGTTTTGGGTTTTTTTTTTTTGGGGGTTTTTGGGTTTTCAGGGGTTTGGGGGCGTCTGTGGGGGATCTGGGGAGACTCATGGGGGATTTTTTTGGGTGTTTATGGGATTTTTTTTTTGGGTTTTTGGGGTTTTATGGGTTTTTTGGGGTTTTAATGGGGTTTTTGGGTTTTGGGATTTTTTGGGGTTTTGGGGTTTTGGGGGGGGGTTTTTTTTTGCTGATTTTGGGGGTTTTATGGGTTTTTCAGGGGGTTGGGGCGTCTGTGGGGGATCTGGGGGACTGGGGGGATTTTTTTTGGGGTTTGGGGATTTTTTTTTTTTGGGTTTTTGGGTTTTTTGGGGATTTTGGGGTTTTTGGGGTTTTTGGGTTTTTTTGGGTTTTAGTTTGGGGTTTTTGGGGATTTTTTGGGGTTTGGGGGGGTCTTTTGGGGATTTTTTGGGGGATTTTTGGGTTTTATGGGGGGTTTTTGGGGGGATTTTGGGGCCATTTTTGGGGTTTTTTCAGGGGGTTTTTTGGGGTTTTTGGGGTTTTTGGGTTTCTCAGGGTTTTGGGGATCTGGGGGGACTCATGGGGAGTTTTGGGAGTTTTAGGATTTTTTGGGATGTTTATGGGATTTTTGGGGTTTTGGGGTTTTAGGGGTTTTTTGGGGTTTTGGGGTTTTTAATGGGGTTTTGTGGGATTTTGGGTTTTGGGGTTTTGCCATTTTGGGGTTTTTGGGTTTTAGCCTTTTTTGGGGCATTTTTGGGGTTTTGGGGGGATCTCACTCATGGGGATTTTTTTTTTGGGATTTTTGGGGTTTTTGGGGTTTTTTTTTTTTTATGGGGTTTTAGGGGGTTTTTGGGGTTTTTTAGTGGGGTTTTGTGGGATTTTGGGGTTTTTGGGGTTTTTGCTGATTTTTTGGGGATGTTTTGGGGTTTTGGGGTTCTGGGGCTTTTTGGGCCAGGTTTTTTTGGGATTTTGGGATTTTTTTTTGGGGGGGTTTTTTGGGGTTTTTTTTAGGGGATTTTTGGGGTTTTTTGGGGTTTTGGGATTTTTTGGGGTTTTGTGGTTCTTTAGGTTTTTGGGTTTTGGGGTGGGGTTTTAGGGGATTTTTTTTGGGGTCTCACCTGCAGCACTTTGTTCCTTTTGGGATCGCCATGAGATTTTAGGGATTTTTGGGATTTTGGATTTTGGGTTTTTGGGGGATTTTTGGGGTTTTTGTTTTGGGGGGTTTTTTTGGGGTTTTGGGGGAATTTTGGGGTTTTTGGGGGTTTTGGGGCCATTTTTGGGGTTTTTTGTGGAATTTTTGGGGCATTTTTGGGGTTTTTGGGGTCTCACCTGCAGCACTTTGTTCCTTTTGGGATCGCCATAAGGATTTAGGATCGCTGTTGGATTTTGGGGTTTTTTGGGCTCCTTTTGGGGTTTTGGGCTCCTTTTGGGGTTTTTTGGTTTCCTTTGCTGGCTGTGAGGTTTTGGGGCATTTTTGGGGTTTTTTGTGGAATTTTTGGGGGATTTTTGGGGTTTTTGGGGTCTTACCTGCAGCACTTTGATCCTTTTGGCATCGCTGTTGGATTTTGGGGTTTTTTGGGATCCTTTTGGGGTTTTTGGGCTCCTTTTGGGGTTTTTTGGGCTCCTTTTGGGGTTTTTTGGGACCCCAGGCTGGCTGTGGGGTTTCGGGGGGGTTTTTGGGGATTTTGGGGTTTTTGGGGTCTCACCTGCAGCACTTTGTTCCTTTTGGGATCGCCATGAGGATTTAGGATCGCTGTTGGATTTTGGGGTTTTTTGGGCTCCTTTTGGGGTTTTTGGGCTCCTTTTGGGGTTTTTTGGGACCCCAGGCTGGCTGTGGGGTTTTGGGGGTTTTGGGGCCGTTTTTGGGGTTTTTGGGGTCTCACCTGCAGCACCTTGGCCCTCAGGGGCGCGTTGGGGGTCCCGGCCAGCACGCAATGCGCCAGAGCGTTCTGGATCAGCGGCCGGTTGGACCTGGCCGTGGGCTCCTTGTACAGCCTCGGTCCTATGGGGGAAAAATTTGGGGAAATTTGGGTGATTTTGGTGAAATTTGGGGGATTTGGATGAAATTTGGGGAGTTTGGATAAAATTTGGGGGGTTTTGGGGCAAATCTGAGGGGTTTTGGGGGCAAATTTGAGGATTTTGGGGGCAAATTTGAGGATTTTGGGGGGGGAATTGGGGGAAATTTGGGAGATTTTAGGGGGGATTTGAAGGGAAATTTTGGGGAAATTTGGGGGATTTTGGGGAAATTTGGGGTTCAGAGAGGGAAATTTGGGGGATTTAGGGGAAATTTGGGGAATTTGGGAAAAATTTGGGGGATTTTAGGGAGGGAATTGGGGAAAATTTGGGGATTTTGGGGGAATTTTGGGGGATATTGGGGAATTGGGGGATTCTAGGAGGGGTTGGGGGCTTTGGGGATTTTGGTTTTTTTGGGAATTTTTTGGGAATTTTTGGGGGATTTTTTTGGTTTTTTCTGGATTTTTTGGGATTTTTGGGGTAATTTTGGGGGTTTGGTAAAATTTGGGAGGGGTCTTTGGGCAAACTGAGGGTGAGGATGGGTTGGGGGCTTTGAGGAATTTTAAGGGGTTTTTGAGGATTTTGGGGGAATTTTTGGGGATTTTTTTGGGGTTTTGGCATTTTTTGGGTTTTTTTTTCTGGATTTTTTGAAATTTTTGGGGATTTTTGGGGTAATTTTTGGGGATTTGGGGGTGGGGATGGGGTTGGACCTCTCAGGGAACCCGTGTACTCGACCCTGGTGAGGGGGATTTGGGGATTTGGGGTTTTAGGGTTTTTTTGGGGATTTTTTAGGATTTTTTTGGGGTTTTTTTCCAGATTTTGGGGTTTTTGGGGGGATTTTTTGGGGATTTTTTTGGATTTTTGGGGTGCAGTGAATTTTGGTGAATTTGGGTTTCAGGGGAGGGTTTCAGAATTTTGGGGAGATTTCAGGAAAATTTGGGGTTCAGGTTTGAAAGGAAATTGGATTTTGGGAGAAAATTTTTCAGGGAAATTGGGGGAATTTTGGGGGGATTTTTTAGGGGGTTTTGGGATTTTTGGGGATTTTGGGAATTTTTGGGATATTTTTTTTTTTTTTTTGGGATTTTTGGGGGAATTTTGGGGAATTTTGGGGATTTTTGGTTTTCTGGATTTTTGGGATTTTTGGGGTAATTTTTGGGGATTGTGGTCTCAGGGTCTCACCCACCCGTGTACTCCGGCCCTGGTGAGGACGGGTTGGGGGATTTGGGATCCCAGGGGATTTGGGGATTTTTTGGGAATTTTTTTTGGTTTTTTGGGAATTTTTTGGGGTTCTTTGGGGTTTTTTTTTTGGGAATTTTTGGGGGTTTTTTTTGGTGTTTTTTTAATTTTTGTGGGATTTTTGGGGTTTTTTTTCTGGATTTTTTGGGATTTTTTGGGATTTTTGGGGTAATTTTTGGGGATTTTGGTGAATTTGGGGAGGGGTCTCACCCACCCGTGTACTCCGGCCCCCAAATTGGGTGTTGGGATCCCAGGGGTTGGGGATTTTTGGGGTTGTTAGGTTTGGGATTTTTGGGGGGGATATTTTTGGGGATTTTTTGGGGTTTTTTTTGGGGTTTTTTAATTTTTGGGGTTTTTTGGGGGGATTTTTGGATTTTAGGTTTTTTGGGTTTTTGGGTTTTTTGGGGGGTAATTTTGGGGTAATTTTGGGGGGGTGAATTTGGGGAGGGGTCTCACCCACCCGTGTACTCCGGCCCTGGCGAGGTTGGGTTGGGGGCTTTGGGAATTTTGGGGTTTTTTTGGGGGTTTTTAGGATTTTTTTTGGTTTTTTCCAGATTTTGGGGTTTTTTGGGGGGATTTTTTTGGATTTTTGGGGATTTTTGGGGTAATTTTGGGGGATTTTGGTGAATTTGGGGAGGGGTCTCACCCACCCGTGTACTCCGGCCCCGGTGAGGACGGGTTGGGGGCTTTGGGGATTTTGGGTTTTTTGGGGATTTTTTTGGACTTTTTGGGGTTCTTTTGGGGTTTTTTTTAATTTTTTGGGATTTTTGGGGGTTTTTTTCTGGATTTTTTGGAATTTTTTGGGATTTTGGGGGTGTTTTTGGGAGATTTTGGTGAATTTTTTGGGATCTTTTTGGTTTTTCTGGATTTTTTGGGGGGGATTTTTGTTGGGAGTTTTTGGGATTTTTGGGGTTTTGGGGGTTTTTTTGGGATTTCCCAAAAAATTTGGGATTTTTTTGGATTTTGGGATTTTTGGGGGATTTTTGGGGATTTTGGGGATTTTTTTGGGGTGGGATTTTTGGGGGATTTTGGTGAATTTGGGGAGGGGTCTCACCCACCCGTGTACTCCGGCCCTGAGGTGGGTTGAGTCCTGGTCCCACCCCCAAAAGTTTTTCGGTTTGGGGACCCGGCCCAAGGGGACCCGGTTTTGGGGGGAGGGGATTTTCAGAGACCCGACCGAACCCCAAAATTCCCATCGAACCCCAAAATTCCCACCAAAA
Source organism: Emberiza elegans (assembly GCA_024865655.1). Classification (NCBI taxonomy): domain Eukaryota; kingdom Metazoa; phylum Chordata; class Aves; order Passeriformes; family Fringillidae; genus Emberiza; species Emberiza elegans. The sequence goes on from JALJVW010000017.1 coordinate 464,222, forward strand.
TTCCGATCGGGGATCCACCCCAAAATTCCCACCGGAACCCCAAAATTTTCACTTGAACCCCAAAATTCCTGATCTGACCCCAAAATTCCTGATCTGGCCCCAAAATTCCCAATCCGACCCCAAAATTTCCAATCTGACCCCAAAATTCCCGATCTGACCCCAAAATTCCCGATCCCACCCCAAAATTCCCGATCTGATCCCAAAATTCCTGATCTGACCCCAAAATTCCTGATTGACCCCAAAATTCCTGATTGACCCCAAAATTTCTGACCCGACCCCAAAATTCCCAATCTGACCCCAAAATTCCCGATCCGACCCCAAAATTCCCGATCTGACCCCAAAATTTCCAATCTGACCCCAAAATTTCCACTTGAACCCCAAAATTCCTGATCTGATCCCAAAATTCCCAATCTGACCCCAAAATTCCCAATCCCACCCCAAAATTCCCGATCTGACCCCAAAATTCCCAATCTGACCCCAAAATTCCCAATCTGACCCCAAAATTTCCACTTGAACCCCAAAATTCCTGATCTGACCCCAAAATTCCCGATCTGACCCCAAAATTTCCAATCTCACCCCAAAATTCCCGATCCCACCCCAAAATTCCCAACCTGACCCCAAAATTCCTGATCTGACCCCAAAATTCCTGATCTGACCCCAAAATTCCTGATCTGACCCCAAAATTCCCGATCTGACCCCAAAATTCCTGATCCGACCCCAAAATTCCCGATCCTGCCCCAAAATTCCCAACTGGACCCCAAAATTCCCGATCTGACCCCAAAATTTTGATCTGACCCAAAATTTGATCTGATTTTAAAATTCCTGACCCCAAAACTACCCCCAAATTCCTGATCTGGACCCCAAAATTTAACCTGACCCCAAAATTCCCCCAAAACCCCAAAATTCCTGATCCCCAAAAATTCCAAAATCTGACCCCAAAATTTTTGATCTTTTAAAATTTCCACTTGAACCCCAAAATTCCCGATCCCACCCCAAAATTCCCAATCTGACCCCAAAATTCCTGATCTGACCCCAAAATTCCCAATCTGACCCCAAGGGCCCCTGATCCTGACCCCAAAATTCCCACCCCAAAATTCCCAAGGACCCCAAAATTCCCAACCTGACCCCAAATTTCCGAATTTTCCCCAAAATTCCCAACCCGACCCCAAAATTCCCAATCTGACCCCAAAATTCCCCCCCAACCCCAAAAAATCTGACCCCAAAATTCCCCCCAAGACCCCAAAATTCCTGATCCAAGACCCAAAATTCCTGATCCCCCTGACGACCCCAAAACCCAAATCCGACCCCAAAATTCCCAATCCTGCCCCAAATTTCCCGAAATTCCCCAAATTTTCGATAAAACCCCAAAATTTTCCTAATCTGACCCCAAAATTCCCCAAAAAACCCCAAAATTTTTTGACCCCAAAATTCCCAACCTGACCCCAAAATTCCTCCCCAAGACCCCAAAATTTCCCCCAAAATTCCCCCAAAATTCCCCCCAGACCCAAATTCCTGACCCCAAAATTCCAAGGACCCCAAATTTCCCCTAAATTCCCAGAATTTTCCCCAAAACCCCAAATCCCACCCTAAAAACCCCAAAATTCCCTGAAACCTGGGAAAATTTTTCCCCAAGACCCCAAAATTTCTCCCAAGATCAAAAACCCAAAATTCCCCCCAGACCCCCCCAAACCCCAAAATTTGATCTGACCCCCCTCCAATCTGACCCCAAAATTCCCTAAATTGACCCCAAAATTCCCAAACCTAAAACCCCAAAATTTTCTGATCCCAAAAACCCCAAAATTCTGATCTGACCCCAAAATTTCCCCAAGAACCCCAAAATTTTCCCCAAACCCCAAAATTCCTGATCTGACCCCAAAACGCCCCCAGACCCCAAATTCCGATCCTGCCCCAAAATTCCCAACTGGACCCCAAAATTCCCGATCTGACCCCAAAAAATTCCCGATTCGACCCCAAAATTCCCAATCTGACCCCAAAATTCCCGATCTGACCCCAAAAAATCCTGATCTGACCCCAAAATTTCCAATCTGACCCCAAAATTCCCGATCTGACCCCAAAATTCCCAATCTGACCCCAAAATTCCTGATCTGACCCCAAAATTCCCGATCCCACCCCAAAAATTCCCACCGGAACCTCAAAATTCCTGATCTGACCCCAAAATTCCTGATCTGACCCCAAAATTCCTGATCCAACCCCAAAATTCCCGATCCAACCCCAAAATTCCCAATCCGACCCCAAAATTCCCGATCCCACCCCAAAATTCCCGATCCGACCCCAAAATTCCCGATCTGACCCCAAAATTTCCACCGGAACCCCAAAATTCCCAACCTGACCCCAAAATTCCCGATCCGACCCCAAAATTCCTGATCTGACCCCAGAATTCCCAACCTGACCCCAAAATTCCTGATCTGGCCCCAAAATTCCTGACCTGACCCCAAAATTCCGAACCTGACCCAAAAATTCCCGATCCCACCCCAAAATTCCCAATCCTGCCCCAAAATTCCCGATCCCACCCCAAAATTCCCGATCTGACCCCAAAATTCCCGATCCGGAACCCCAAAATTCCCGATCTGACCCCAAAATTCCTGACCCGACCCCAAAATTCCCACTGGAACCCCAAAATTCCTGATCCAACCCCAAAATTCCCACTGGAACCCCAAAATTTCCAATCCGACCCCAAAATTCCCCCCAAAATCCCAAAATTCCACCCCAAAATCCCAAGACCCCAAAATTCCTCCCCAAATTTCCCTCCAAGACCCCAAAATTTCCCCACAAAACCCCCAAATTTTCCCCTAAAAACCCCAAAATTTTCCCCAAAATTCCTCCCCAAGACCCCAAATTTCCCCCAAATCCCCCCCAGACGCCCCCAGACCCAAATTCCCCACCCCTCCAAGGACCCCCAAATTTCCCCCGAAATTCCCAGAATTTTCCCCTAAAAACCCCAAATTTTCCCCAAATCCCCCAAATTCTCCCCCCAAGACCCCAAAATTCCTCCCCAAGACCCCAAAATTTCCCCCAAATCCCCCGGGGCCCCCAGACCCCCCCCTCACCCAAGACCCCGGCTCCTCCCCGCTGGACAGGGACAGAGAGCTCTGGGAATAGACCTTGGACAGGCGGGACCCCAAGAAACAAGTGAGACCCTCCCCAAATTCCCCCAGACCCCTCCCCAAATTCCCCCCGAGACCAAAAAACCCCAAAACCCTGAGACCCCCCAAAATTCCTAAAAATCAGGGACAGAGCTCTGGGAATAGGAAAAGGGGGGAGTAAAAGGGTGAGACCCCTCCCCAAATTAACCCAGACCCCTCCCCAAATTCACCCCGAGACCCCTCCCAAAATTCACTGAGACCCCTCCCAAATTCCACCGAGAAAAAAGACCCAAAAACCCCAAAAAACCCTGAGAAAACCCCAAATTAACCCCAAAATCAGGGACAGGGAGCTGGGAATGGACCTTGGATAGGGGGGAAAGAGGGGGGATAAAGGGTGAGACCCCTCCCCAAATTCACTGAGACCCCTCCCCAAATTCACTGAGACCCCTCCCCAAATTCACTGAGACCCCTCCCCAAATTCCCACTTAGACCCCAGACCCAAAAAACCCCAAAAAACCCCGAGACCCCTCCCCAAATTAACCCCAAAATCAGGGACAGAGCTCTGGGAATAGGGGGGAAAAGGTGGAGTAAAAGGGTGAGACCCCTCCCCAAATTAACCCCGAGACCCCTCCCCAAATTCACTGAGACCCCTCCCCAAATTCACTGAGACCCCTCCTCAAATTCACTGAGACCCCAGACCCAAAAAACCCCAAAAAACCCCGAGACCCCTCCCCAAATTAACCCCAAAATCAGGGATGGAACTATGGGAATAGGGGGGAAAAGGGGGAGTAAAAGGGTGAGACCCCTCCCCAAATTAACCCAGACCCCTCCCCAAATTCACCCAGACCCCTCCCCAAACTCACCCAGACCCCTCCCCAAATTCCCACTGAGACCCCAGACCCAAAAAACCCCAAAAAACCCCGAGACCCCTCCCCAAATTACCCCCAAAATCAGGGACAGAGAGCTGGGAATGGGGGGGAAAAGGGGGGGTAAAAGGGTGAGACCCCTCCCCAAATTCACTGAGACCCCTCCCCAAATTAACCCAGACCCCTCCCCAAATTAACCCCGAGACCCCTCCTCAAATTCACCCAGACCCCTCCCCAAATTCACCCAGACCCCTCCTCAAATTAACCCTGAGACCCCTCCCCAAATTCCCACTGAGAACCCAGACCCAAAAACCCCGAGACCCCTCCCCAAATTCACCAAGACCCCAGACCCAAAAACCCCCCAGATCCAATTTGGGGATGTCCCCAAGCCCCCAGACCCATTTTAGGGAATTTTCCACCCCCTCCCCAAGCCCCTAGCCCCATTTCTGGGGCTGTCCCCGAAGCCCCCAGCCCCATTTCAGGGTCCCCCCCACCCCCTCCCCCAAGCCCCCAGCCCCATTTCAGGTTCCCCAACCCCCGCCCCCAAAGCCCCCAGCCCCATTCCCCCCCCAAGCCCCAGCCCCAGAGGTCCCACCTCACCCAAGCCCCCAGCCCCCATTTCAGGGTCCCCACACCCCTGAAGCCCCCAGCCCCATTTCAGGGTCCCCCCCCCCCCCAAGCCCCCAGGGTCCCCAACCCCACCCCAAGCCCCCAGCCCCATTTCCCCCTGAAGCCCCCAGACCCATTTCAGGGTCCCACCTCCCAAGCCCCCAGCCCCATTTTAGGGTCCCCAGCTCCCCCGAAGCCCCCAGCCCCATTTTAAGGTCCAAATTAACCTCCCATGAAGCCCCCATTTCAGGTTCCCCATTCCTCCCCCAAGCCCCCAGACCCATTTCCCAAAACTCCCCCTCCCTGAAGCCCCCATCCCCATTTCAGGTTCCCCACCTCTGAAGCCCCCAGCCCCATTTCCCTCCCCAAGCCCCCAGCCCCATTTTGAGGGTCCTCACCTCCCCACAAGCCCCCACCCCCAAGCCCCAGCCCCATTTTAGGGTCCCCACCGCCCCCGAAGCCCCCAGCCCCATTTCAGGGTCCCCACCCCCACCCCCGAAACCCCCAGCCCCAATTACCCAGCAGCCCCTTGGGGGGCTCCCTACCCCCTCCTCAAGCCCCCAGACCCATTTTCAGGCCCCCGTCCATCCCCCAAGCCCCCAGCCCCATTTCCCCCTGAAGCCCCCCAGATTTCAGGTTCCCCCCCAAACCCCACCCCCAAGCCCCCCAGCCCCATTTCAGGGGTCCCCCCCCCCCTTCCAGGGCCCCAGCCCCAATTCCATCCATACCCATGGGGAAAATGGGGGACCCCCTCCGGGAAGCCCCCAGCCCCATTTTAGGCCCCCACCTCCCCTGAAGCCCCAGCCCCATTTCAGGTGAGACCCCTGGAAGCCCCCCCAAAACCCCAAAAGCCCCCAGCCCCATCCCCAAGGTCCCCAGCCCCAAGCCCCCAGCCCCATTTCTCCTCCTGAAGCCCCCAGCCCCATTTCTCCTCCTGAAGCCCCCAGCCCCATTTCAGGTTTCCCTCCCCTCCGAAGTCCCCAGCCCCATTTTGGGGGCCTACCCCCCAAGCCCCCAGCCCCATTTCAGGGTCCCCACTCCCCCCTCCCCGAAGCCCCCAGCCCCATTTCAGTTTCCCCACCCCCCCGAAGCCCCCAGCCCCAATTACCCAGCAGCCCCTTGGGGGGGCTCCTCCCCAGGGCGGAGTCGTCGCAGCACCGGCCCCGCCCCTTTCCCCCGGCCCCGCCCCTGCTGTGGGCGGAGCCTCGAGGGGCGTGGCCGCGGGGGGCGGGGCTTCCGCGGGGGGCGGGGCGCAGCACCTTCTCCAGCTCCGCCATCAGGCGCAGCTGCTGCCGCCGCTCGTACTCGAGGCGCGTGAACTCCCCCCGGCGGGACCCCTCCCCAAATTGGGCACTTGGGGGGGGCTGGGGGGGCTCCGGAGGGGGCCTGGGGGGGGAACAGGGTCAGGACCCCTCCCCAAATTCACCTCGGGGGTCAGGACCCCTCCCCAAATTAACCTCAGGGGATAGGACTCCTCCCCAAGGGGAAAATGGGGAAAAGGGAGGAGAGACCCTCCCCAAATTGGGCATTTTGGGGGCTGGGGGATCGAGGGGGCCTGGGGGGAAAGGGTCAGGACCCCTCCCCAAATTAACCTCGAGGGGATAAAAGGGTCAGGACCCCTCCCCAAATTAACCTCGAGGGTCAGGACCCCTCCCCAAATTAACCTCGGGGGGATAAAATGGTCAGGACCCCTCCCCAAGGGGGAAAATGGGGGAAAAAGGGGAGAAAAAGGGGGAAAAGGGAAAGACCCCTCCCCAAATTGGGCACTTTGGGGGCGCTGGGGGGGATCCGGAGGGGGCCTGGGGGGGAAACAGGGTCAGGACCCCTCCCCAAATTCACTGAGACCCCTCCCCAAATTATCCTCGAGGCAAAAAAAGTGGGGAAAGGGGGGGGAAATGGGGGAGAGACCCCTCCCCAAATGGGGCACTGGGGGTCTTGGGGGAGGAAGGCTCAGGACCCCTCCTCAAATTTTGCCCCCTCCCATTTTTAGGAGCTCCCTCCCCAAATTTTGCCAACCCCCCCTCCCCCATTATTAGGACCCCCCCCCCCATTTTTGGGAGCCCCCTCCCCACATTTTAGGCCCCGCCCCCCCTCCTCACCTGTCCGGTTCCGGTTCCGGTTCCTGTTCCTGTTCTGGCCCCGCCCCCCAGAGGCGGCGCTGCCGCAGGGGGGGAGGGGCGCGGCGCGGGGGGGAGGGGTCGGGGGCGGAGTCATCGAGCTGCGATAGTGACAGCGATATCGCGACATGGGGACAGCGACAATGGGACAGGATCCCTCAGTGTCCCCAGTGTCCCCAATGTCCCCAGTGTGTCCCCAATGATGTCCCCAATGATGTCCCCAATCCTCCCACTGTCCCCAATGTCCCCAGTGCCACCTCCACCCCCCCAAATGTCCCCAATCCCCCCCCAGTGTCCCCTTAATGTCCCCAGTGCCACCCCCCTGTCCCCCCAATCCCCCCACAATGTCCCCAATGTCCCCAAATGTCCCCAAAGTCCCCAATCCCCCCAATGTCCCAAATCCCCCCACTGTCCCCAATGTCTCCAGTGTCCCCAAATGTCCCCAAATGTCCCCATCATCCCCAATGTCCCCAATGTCCCAAATCCCCCCCAATGTCCCCATTGTCCCCAGCGTCTTCAGGATCCCCAATGTCCCCAATGTCCCAAATCCCCCTAAATGTCCCCCAATCCCCCTAAACGTCCTCAATGTCCCCAAGCAGTGTCCCCAATGGATCCCCAACGCCCCCAATGTCCCAGTGTCCCTCAATGTAAATGTCCCCCAATCAATGTGCCCAAATGTCCCCAATGTCCCCAACATTCCCCATGTCCCCAACATCCCAAAGTGCCCCCAACATCCCCAAATGTCCCAAATCCACCCACAATGTCCCCAATGTGTCCCCAATGTGTCCCCAAATGTCCCCAATGTCCCCAGAGTCCCCAAAATCCCCAATGTCCCAAATCCCCCCTAACGTCCCCAATCCCCCCAACATCCCCAATGTCCCCAAATATCCTTAATGTCCCCATCATCCCCAATGTCCCAAATCCCCCCAAATGTCCCCAATATCCCCACTGTCCCCAACGTCCCCAATGTCCCCAGATGTCCCCAAGTGTCCCCAATGTCCCAAATCCCCCCAACATCCCCAATGTCCCCAAATGTCCCCATCATCCCCAGTGTCCCCAATGTCCCCTAATGTCCCCAGTGTCCCCAGATGTCCCCAAGTGTCCCCAATGTCCCCAATGTCCCACATTTTTAATGTCCCCATCATCCCAAATCCCCCCAGTGTGTCCCCAAACATCCCCAATGTCCCCAAATGTTCCCAAGTGTCCCCAGATGTCCCCAATGTCCCAAATCCCCCCTAACGTCCCCAATGTCCCCAACATCCCCAATGTCCCCAAATATCCTTAATGTCCCCATCATCCCAAATCCCCCCAGTGTGTCCCCAACGTCCCCAATGTCCCCAGTGTGTCCCCAATGATGTCCCCAATCCTCCCACTGTCCCTAATGTCCCCCAAATGTCCCCAGTGTCCCCAGTGCCAGCGTAGGGCCAAAGTGGCATCCCATCCCCCCAAATGTCCCCAATCCCCCCAGTGTCCCCTTAATGTCCCCAGTGCCACCCCTGTCCCCCAAGTGGCCCTGGCACAATGTCCCCTAATGTCCCCAAATGTCCCCAAGTGTCCTCCCCAATCCCCAATGTCCCAAATCCCCCAATATCCCCCAATGTCCCCATGGTGTCCCTAATGTCCCCAACGTCTCCAGTGCCACCTCCATGTCACCAACCCCCCCAATGTGTCCCCACGGTCCCCAACATCCCAATGTCCCCTCACTCCCCCAAATGTCCCCTCCTGTCCCCTCCTGTCCCCAGTAAAAATGTCCCCTGAATCTCCCCAAATGTCCTGACCCAAATGTCCCCAACGCCCAAATTTGACCCAAATGTCCCCAATTTGACCCCCAAACCTCCCCAATGTCCCTCCTCCTCCCAAATGTCCCCAGAACCCCCAATGTCCCCAAATGACCTCAAACTTCCCCAAATGTCACCCAAACTGTCCCCAACATTTGACCCAGTGTCCCCAAACCTCATTCCCCAAATGTCCCTCCTCCTCCTCCGTCCCCAGTGTCCCCAGTGTCCGGGGTCTGAAGTCCCCAAAATGTCTCCAAACCCCCAATTCCCCAAATTTGTCCCCAATGTCCCCATCATCCCCAATTTGTCCCAAACCCCAACGTCCCCTCCTGTCCTCCCCATCATCCCATCATGTCCCGAGCTGCGGGTGTGTCCCAAAACCAAAACCCCAGATGTCCCCAAATGTCCCCAAATCATCCCCTCCTGTCCCAAAGCTGTGGGTCTGAAATGTCCCAAGGTTCCCAATATGACCCCAAACTGTCCCCAATTTCCCTAATTTGTCCCCAAACATCCCAAAGATGTCCCAAAAGCTGTCCCCAGATGTCCCCTCCTGCCATCGGCGAATGTCCGAAAATCCTGGGTCTGAACGACCCCAAATGTCCCCAGAGTCCCCAAATGTCCCCAATTTGTCCCAAACTGTCCCCAACATCCCAAATGTCCCAAATCTTCCTCCTCGTCCTCCTCCTCCGTCCCCCAGATGTCCCCAGCTGCGGGTGTGTCCCCAAACATCCCCAAATCTGACCTGTCCCAATTTTTGTGTCCCCAGATGTCCCCTTCTGTCCCCTCCTGCCCATCAGTGAACCTCAGCGAGCTGTGGGTCTGAATCTGACCCCAAGGTTCCCCATATTTGACCCAAACCGGACCCAAATTTCCCCAATTTTGACCCAAATTCTCCCAAATTTGACCCAAACCTCACCTGCTCTTCCTCCTCCTCCTCCTCCTCCTGGATCGGCGAACCTGAGCGAGCTGCGGGTCTGAATCTGACCCCAAACTTCCCCAAATCTGACTGGAATTTCTGCCAAATTTGACCCAAATTTCCCCAATTTTGACCCAAATTTCCCCAAATTTGACCCAAACCTCACCTGCTCTTCCTCCTCCTCCTCCTCCTCCTGGCCGTCGGCGAACCTGAGCGAGCTGCGGGTCTGCACGGGCACCTGGCTGGGCGAGAAGCGCCTCAGGTGCGGCAGCGTGTCCACGTCGTGCGGCGGGGTCAGCACCCGCGTCAGGGGCGGCAGCCGCAGCTCCGCGGGCCGGGGTCTCCTGGGGCTGCGGGGCGGGGCCTTGCGAGCGCCCCCTGTCGCGATTCCTCCCGCTGATATCGCGACAGAACCCGCGGTTCCTGCTGTCGGTGTCGGATTTCCCGCATTGTTGTTGTTGCTGCTGCTGCTTCCTCCTCCTCCTCCTCCTCCTCCTCCTCCGACTCCTCCGACTCCGGCTCCGGCTCCGGCTCCGGCTCCGACTCCGGCTCCCCCTCCTCCTTTTCGGGCGGGCGCTGGAGAGCCCGGAGGGTTTTTTGGGGAGCTTTTGGTGGATTTGGGGAGTGGGATCACCCAAGCTTGGGGGGCTCCGTGGGGTCTCTGCTCCAGCAAGAGCCGCTCCTGTTGCTGAGTCAAACGCTGCATGTCCAACTGCAGCGAACTCAACGCCGCGCTCAGCCTGGCCACCGCAGCTTCGTATTGCCCAGCAGGAGGAGGGGCTGCAGGTGGTTTGGGTGAAGCCCCCAGACTCAATTCATCCTCGGCGAGGGTTTCGGGAGAAGCCCCCTCCTCATTTTGGCGCAGCCGCTGCAAAGCGTTTTGCCCCAGGCGCTGCCGGTGCTTGGCGAAAATGGCCTCGATTCGTTTTTTCTGAGCTTCGATCGCTCGGCGTTTTTCTTCCAAGCGAGCTCCCAGCTGCGACATCTCGGCGCTGAGACCCCCGCCCGATTCCGGGGGACCCCCGGGAGTGGTGGAGACCCCCCCCAAATTAACGCCGGGACCCCCAGGTGGATTCGCTGGGGCGGCTTCTTCCAATTTCTTTTTACGCTCGGCAAAACTCGTCATGGGTCGGGGTGGATTTTGAGGAGAATTTTGAGGGGGATTTTGAGGATTTTGAGGGGGGTTTTGAGGAGGATTTTGGGGGTTTTGAGGCTCTGGAGAATGAAGGAAAAAAGCGTCGGGGGCTCCGTCGGGGAGGAGGCGCTCGGAGCTGTGGATGATCTGCAGCGCCTCCTCGATGCTGGGCGGCTCGGGGGGCTCGGGGACCCCGTTGGGGACACTCGGGGGGGTGGCAGCGGTGGCCCTGAGGGGAGCCCGGGGCTGGGCGAGGCTGTCGGAGCTGGCAGAGCGGGCGAGGGTCCCCGCAGGGACCCCCACGGGGTTGCCCATGACGATGTCGACGTCGCTGTCCAGGCCGAAGGGGATGCTGAAGGAGACGGCTTGGGATAAAGGGTGGCTGGAGAAAAATTGGGGGGGGGTTTTAGGGGGCGGGGGGGGACACCCCAAAAATGGCATCGAGGTGTCCCCAAAGTTGCTGAGCAAGATCGCCTCAAATTCGAGGGAAATCGGCCCAAATTTGACCAAAATCTGAGCTAAATCGGGCTCAAATCGGCCCAAATTTGACCCAAATCTGAGCTAAATCGGGCTCAAATCGGCCCAAATTTGACCCAAAATTGACACAAATCTGACCAAAATCACCCTGAATCTCACCCAAAGTGGACCCAAATCACCCCAAATTGGACCCGCATCGCCTCAAATCACCCCCAAACTGACCCAAATTATCCCAGATCACCTCAAATCTGACCCAAATCTGCCCAAAATTGCCTCAAATCCCACCCAAAACTGACCCAAATCACCCCAAATTGGACACAAATCACCCCAAAACTGACCCAAATTATCCCAAATCACCTCAAATCTGACCCAAAGCTGCCCAAAATTGCCTCAAATTTGACCCAAAACTGCCCCAAGTCACCCCAAATTTGATCCAAATTCCGTCAAATCCCACCCAAAGCTGCCCCGAGTGACCCCAAATCTGACTCAGGGCACCCCAAATCCCGGGGGATGCTGAAGGAGACGGCTTGGGATAGAAGGTGGCTGGAGAAAAATGGGGGGGACACCCCAAAAATGTCATCGGGGTGTCCCCAAAGTGACCAAACAAGATGACCCCCAAAGAACAAAATTTAAATTTGACCCAAATCTGAGACAAATCGGCCCAAATTTGACCCAAATCACCTCAAATCTGACTCAAATCACCCCAAAACTGACCCAAAACTGATTTAAATCATCCCAATTGCTCGAAATCTGCCCATCAACCCCCTGGGACCCCCCCAAATCCCTCCTGGGACCCCCCAAAATCTTCCTGGGACACCCAAATCCCCCTCAATCCTCCCAAATCTGCCCCAAAACCCTCAAGGACCCCCAAATCCACCTGAGACCTCCCAGGACCCCCAAATCCCTCAGGACCCCCCAAACCCCCAGGACTCCCCAAATCCTCCAGGACCCCCCAAATCTCCCCCAAATCCCTCAAGACCTCCCCCCATTCCTCTCAATCCTCCCCAATTTCCCCAGGACCCCCAAATTCACTCTCAATACTCCTAAATCCCACCTGGGACCCCCAAATCCCCCAGGACCCCCAAATACACCTGAGACCCCCCCAGGACCCCCAAATCCCCCCAAATCCTCCCAAACCCTTCCAAATCCCCTTGGGACCCCCCCAAACCCACCTGGGATTCCCCAAATCCCCAGGACCCCCAAAATCCCTCAGGACACCCCCAAATGCCCCAGGACCCCCCAAATCCACCTGAGACCCTCCCAAATCCCCAGGACCCCCTCAAATCCCCAAATCCCCTCAGGACCCCCAAATCCCCCAAAATCCTCAGGACACCCCCAAGTCCCCCAGGACCCCCCAAATCCACCTGAGACCCCCCCAAATCTCCCCAATCATCCCAAATCCCCCAAACCCACCTAGGACCCCCCAAATCCCCAAATCCCTCAGGAGCCCCCAAATCCCCTGAGACCCCTAAATCCCCCCTCAATCCTCCCAAATCCTTCCAAATCCCCTGGGACCCCCAAATCCCTCCAATCATCCCAAACCCCCCCAAATCCCTCCTGAAACCCCCAAATCCCCAGGACCCCCCCAAATCCACCTGAGACCTCCCCAGGACCCCCAAATCCCTCAGGACCCCCAAATCCTCCCAAATCCCCCAAAACTCACCTGGGACCCCCCTCAAAGCCCCCAGAACCCCCCAAAACCCTCAAGGACCCCCAAACCCACCTGGGACCCCCAAATCCCCAAATCCTCCCAAATCCCCTGGGACCCCCAAAACCCTCCTGGGAACCCCAAATCTCCCAGGACCCCCCCAAACCCCCAGGACCCCCAAATCCCCATCAATCATCCCAAATTCACCCCCAATCCCACCCAGGACTCCCCAAATCCCCATGGGACCCCCAATCCCCCAAACCCACCTAGGAACCCCTCAAATCCCTCAGGACACCCCAAATCCCTCAGGACTCCCCAGATCCCCCTCAATCCTCCCAAATCCCCCCCAAAACTCACCTGGGACCCCCCTCAAAAGCCCCCAGAACCCTCCAAAACCCTTCTAGGACCCCCCAAATCCCTTCCAAATCCCTCAGGACCCCCAAATCCCCCAGGACCCCCCAAATCCCCTCAATCCTCCCAAATCCCCCAAAACTCACCTGAGACGCCCCCAAATTCCCTGAGACCCCCCAACCCCCCCAGTCATCCCAAATCCCCCCCAAACCCACCTGAAAACCCCCCAAATCCCTCAGGACCCCTCAAATCCCCCAAATCCCTCAGGAGCCCCCAAATCCACCTGGAGACCCCCCAAATGCCCCCCAATCATCCCAAATCCCTTCCAAACCCCTGGGCCCCCCAAATCCCCAATCATCCCAAATCCCCCAAATCCCTCCTGAAACCCCCAAACCCTTCTAGGACCCCCCAAATCCACCTGAGACCTCCCCCAGGACCCCAAATCCCTCAGGACCCCCAAATCCTCCCAAATCCCCCAAAACTCACCTGGGACCCCCTCAAAAGCCCCCAGGACTCCCCAAAACCCTCAAGGACCCCCAAACCCACCTGGGACCCCCAAATCCCCCAAATCCTCCCAAATCCTTCCAAATCCCCTGGGACCCCCAAAACCCTCCTGGGAACCCCCAAATCTCCCAGGACCCCCCAAACCCCCAGGACCCCCAAATCCCCATCAATCATCCCAAATTCACCCCAATCCCACCCAGGACTCCCCAAATCCCCATGGGACCCCAAATCCCCAAACCCCACCTAGGAACCCCTCAAATCCCTCAGGACACCCCCCAAATCCCTCAGGACTCCCCAGATCCCCTCGATCCTCCCAAAGAAAAAAAACTCACCTGGGACCCCCTCAAAAGCCCCCAGAACCCTCCAAAACCCTTCTAGGACCCCCAAATCCCTTCAAATCCCTCAGGACCCCCCAAATCCCCAGGACCCCCCAAATCCCCCTCAATCCTCCCAAATCCCCCAAAAACTCACCTGAGACGCCCCCAAATTCCCCTGAGACCCCCCAAATCCCCCCCAGTCATCCCATCCCCCCCAAACCCACCTGAAAACCCCCAAATCCCTCAGGACCCCTCAAATCCCCCCAAATCCCTCAGGAGCCCCCAAATCCACCTGAGACCCCCCAAATGCCCCCCAATCATCCCAAATCCCTTCCAAATCCCCTGGGCCCCCCAAATCCTCAATCATCCCAAATCCCCCAAATCCCTCCTGAAACCCCCAAACCCTTCTAGGACCCAAAGTAAATCCACCTGAGACCTCCCCAGGATCCCCAAATCCTCAGGACCCCCAAATCCCCAGGACCCCCCAAATCTCCCTCAAATCCCTCAAGACCTCCCCAAATTCCTCTCAATCCTCCCCAATTTCCCCAGGACCCCCCACCCAAATCCCTCAGGACCCCAAATTCACTCTCAATCCTCCCAAATCCCCCTGGGACCCAAAAATCCCTCAGGATCCCCCAGGACCCCCAAATCCCCCCAAAACCTAGGCCCCCCAAATCCTCAGGACCCCCCCAAATCCCTTCTGGGACCCCCCCCCCCAAATCCCTTCCAATCCCTGGGACCCCCAAATCCCCCCCCCAAATCCCTCAAACCCCTGAAATCCACCCAAAATCCCTCAGGACCCCCCAAACCCCCCAGGACCCCCCAGTCCCAAAACACCTGAGGGGTCTCACCCTCAGCCCTCCCAGATCCGTGGGGAAACCCACCTGGGACCCCCCAAACCCCAGACCCCAAATGACACCCCCAACCCCCCAGTTGGGACCCCCAAAAACCCAAACCCCCCACAAAACCCCCAAAAACCCCATGAGACCCCCCAAACCCACCAAAACCCCCAGGCCCAAAACCCCAAAACCTCCCAAATCCTTGCCCCAAAAATCCCCCCAAAACCCCCAAAGCCCCCCCAAATCCCCCTCAATCCTCCCAAATCCCCCAAAACTCAACCTCCCCCCCCCCCAAAAGCCCCCAAAATTTTCCCAAAATCCCCCCAAAAATCCCCCAAAACCCCCAAATCCCTTCCAAACCCCAGGATCCTAAAATCCCCCCCAAAATCCTCCAAATCCCCCAAAACTCACCAAAGACCCCCAAAATTCCCCAAAAACCCCCCCAAATGCCCCCAAAATCCAAATCCCAAATCCCTTCCAAATCCCCCCCCAAAATTTCCTCCAATCATCCAAAACCCAAAATTCCCCAAAAATCCTCCCAAAAACCCCCAAACCCTTCTAAAACCCCAAAATTCCCCCAAAACCTGAAACCTCCCCAGGATCCCCCAAAATCCCTCAAACCCCCAAATTCCCTAAAAGGACACCCCAAAACCCAAAATCCCTCAAAACCCTCAAAGACCTTCCCCCAAAACCCCAACATTCAAAAAAAATCCTCCAAAATTCCCCCAAAACCCCCCCCCCCAAATCCCCCCAGGACCCCCCCCAAATCCCCACTCTCAATCCTCCCAAATTTTTGGGACCCCCCAAATCCCTCAAAACCCCCAAAACCCCCCAGGATGCCCCAAAACCCCAAAATTTCCACCAAACCCAAATTAGGACCCCAAAACCCCCAAGGACCCCAAAAACCCCTTCTAGGACCCCCCAAATTCCCCAAAGCCCCCCCCTCCAAATCCCTTCCCAAAACCCTTGGGACCCCCCAAACCCCCAAAATCCCTCAAACCCCAAAAACCACCCAAAACCCCAAAATTCCCCTCAAAACCCCAGGATTCCCCCCCAAATCCCCCTCAAAAAAACCCCTGAGGGGTCTCTTGCCCCCTTCCCCAAAAACCCAAAATCCCCAAAAAGGGAAATCTCTAAAAAAGGGGCAGGAGCCCCCCCAAAAGAAAATGGGGTCACAAAAACCCAAAATCCCCCAAAAACCCAAACCCCAAACCCCAAAAGTGCCCCAAAACCCCAAAAAACCCAAAAACCCCAAAAATTCCCCCCAAAAACCCCAAAATTGCCCCCCAAAACCCAAAAACCCCCAAATGCCCCCAAAACCCCAAATTCCCCAAAACACCCCAAAATTGCCCCCAAAATTCCCCCAAAACCCCAAAATTGCCCCAAAAACCCCCAAAACCCCAAAACCCCCAAATCCCCACCCTGGGACCCCTCCCAAAATTTTTGGGGTCACCCCAAACCCCCAGTTCAACTCCCCAAAAAATCCCAATGAGCTCCCCAGGATCCCCAAAACCCCAAAATTCCCCAAAAACCCCCAAAATTCCCCAAAATCCCAAAGGACCCCCAAAAACCCCAAATCCCCACCCAAACCCCTCCCCAAATTTTTGGGGTCACCCCAGACCCCCCAGAAAACCCCCAAAAAAATTGCCCCCAGGATGCCCCAAAAACCCCAAAATTCCCCAAAACCCCAAAATTCCCCAAAAACCCCAAAATTTCCCAAAAAACCCCAAAAATTAAAATTCCCCAAAACCCCAAATTCCCCCCCCCAAAACCCCCAAAATCCCCCCCAAAAAACCCCCAAATTCCCCCCAAAAACCCCAAAATTGCCCCCAAAAACCCCAAAATTCCCCAAAAACCCCAAATCCCCACCCTGAGACCCCTCCCCAAATTTTTGGGGTCCCCAGATCAGAGACCCCCCCAAAAATCCCAATGAGCTCCCCCAGGATGCCCCAAAACCCCAAAATTCCCCAAAAACCCCAAAATTCCCCAAAAACCCCAAAATTCCCCCAAAAAACCCCAAAATTCCCCCCAAAAACCCCAAATCCCCACCCTGGGACCCCTCCCCAAATTTTTGGGGTCTCCCCCCCCCAGATTTTGGGGGGTCTTACCTGGGGGTTGCCCCCCCCCTGCCAAGAGGGGGTGGCGGAAGTTGAAGCCAGGGGAGCTGTGGGGGGGTCAGGAAAGGGTTAATGAACCCCAAAAATGTCCAAAATTCCCCTCAAAAAACCCCAAATCCGCCCCAAATGTCAAAATTCCCCTCAAAAAACCCAAAATCTGCCCCAAATCTCAAAATTCCCCTCAAAAACCCCAAAATTCTTCCACAAAACCTTCAAATCCGCCTAAAAATCCCAAATTTCCCCTGAAAAGTCCCCAAAATCTCCCCCAAAAATCCCCTAAAAACCCAAATCCCCCCTTAAAGAAAACCCAAAATCCTCCCCCAAAAAACCCCAAAATCTCCTCAAAAAGAACCCCCAAATTCCCCCAAAACCCCAAAAATTACCCCAAAAAATCCCAAATTCCTTCCCTTAAATACCCCCAAAATTCCCTCAAAAAAATCCCAAAATCCCCTCAAAAAACCCCAAAATTCCTCCTTTAAAAAAGCCCAAATTCCCCCAAAACCCCAGAAATTACCCCCCAAAATCCCAAAAATCCCAAAACCCCCAAAATCCCCCATAATTCACCAAAATCCCCCCAAAATCCCCAAAATTTCCCCCAAAATTCCCCAAAATTCCCCAAAAATCCCCCTAAAATTCACCAAAATCCCCAAAAAATCCCTGCTTTTCCCTTCCTCAAAATCCCAAAATCTCCCCAAAAATCCCTAAAACCCAAGACCCCAAATTTTAAAGAAACCCCAAAATCCTCCCCAAAAAACCCCAAAATCTCCACAAAAAAAAAACCCCAAATCCCCCCAAAAATTACCCCAAAATCCCAAATTCCTTCCCCTAAAAAAACCCAAAATTCCCTCAAAAAACCCCAAAATTCCTCCTTTAAAAAACCCCAAATTCCCCCCAAAACCCCAGAAATTACCCCAAAAAATCCCAAATTTCTTTCCCAAACCCCAAAATTCCCCCCAAAATTCACCCTAATAAAAAAAACCAAAATCCCCCTCCCCAAAAATCCCCAAAATTTCCCCAAAATTTCCCAAAATCCTCACCTGCTTTTGGGGTTCGGGGCATCAGCAGCACCTGGAGATTCTGGGGGGGGGGGGAACATTTTGAGGACCCCCCCCAAATTTGGGGTGTCAGGACCCCCCCCAAACCCCAAAACCATTTGGGGACCCCTCCCCAATAATTTGGGATCACCCCAAAATTTTGGGACCCCTCCCCATTTTTGGGGTTTGATCCCCCCAAATTTGGGGTCTCCCCTTCCTAATCTCCCCCCAAAATTTGGGGTCCCCCTTACCTGACCCCCCCCAAAATTTGGGGTCCCTTCAGTCCCTCCCCCTCAATTTTAGGGTCTCAATTTTTGGGACCCCTCCCCATTTTTAGGGTTTGATCCCTCCAAATTTGGGGTCTCCCCTTCCTAATCCCACCCCAAAATTTGGGGTCCCCCTTACCTGACCCCCCCCAAAATTTGGGGTTCCTTCAGTCCCTCCCCCTCAATTTTAAGGTCTCAATTTTTGGGACCCCTCCCCATTTTTGGGGTTTGACCCCTCCCCAAATTTGGGGTCTCCCCTTCCTAATCCCCCCCCAAAATTTGGGGTCCCCCTTACCTGATCCCCCCATCCAAATTTTGGGGTCCCTTCAGTCCCTCACCTTCAATTTCAGGCTTCCAATTTTTGGGACCCCTCCCCATTTTTAGGGTTTGATCCCCCCCAAATTTGGGGTCTCCCCTTCCTAATGCCCCCCCAAAATTTTGGGGTCCCCCTTACCTGACCCCCCCCCAAAATTTGGGGTCCCTTCAGTTCCTCCCCCTCAATTTTAGGCTCCCAATTTTTGGGACCCCTCCCCACTTTTGGGGTCTCCCCTTCCTAATCCCACCCCAAAATTTGGGGTCCCCCTTACCTGACCACCCCCAAAATTTGGGGTCCCTTCAGTCCCTCCCCCTCAATTTTAGGCTCTCAATTTTCGGGACCCCTCCCCATTTTTAGGGTTTGACCCCCCCAAATTTGGGGTCTCCCCTTCCTAATCCCCCTCCCAAAATTTGGGGTCCCCCTTACCTGACCCCTCCCAAATTTTGGGGTCCCTTCAGTCCCTCCCCTTCAATTTTAGGGTCTCAATTTTTGGGACCCCTCCCCATTTTTGGGGTTTGACCCCCCGCCAAATTTGGGGTCTCCCCTTCCTAATCTCCCCCCAAAATTTGGGGTCCCCCTTACCTGACCCCCCAAATTTTGGGGTCCCTTCAGTCCCTCCCCTTCAATTTTTGGGTCTCAATTTTTGGGACCCCTCCCCATTTTTGGGGTTTGACCCCCCCTCAAATTTGGGGTCTCCCCTTCCTAATCCCCCCCAAAATTTGGGGTCCCCCTTACCTGACCCCCCCAAAATTTTGGGTTCCTTCAGTCCCTCCCCCTCAATTTTAAGGTCTCAATTTTTGGGACCCCTCCCCATTTTTAGGGTTTGACCCCGCCCAAATTTGGGGTCTCCCCTTCCTAATCCCCCCCCAAAATTTGGGGTCCTCCTTACCTGATCCCCCCATCCAAATTTTGGGGTCCCTTCAGTCCCTCACCTTCAATTTTAGGCTCCCAATTTTTGGGACCCCTCCCCATTTTTAGGGTTTGACCCCCCCCAAATTTGGGGTCTCCCCTTCCTGACCCCCCCCCCAAAATTTGGGATCTCCCCTCCCCAAATTTGGGGTCCCCTCGTACCTGAGGTCCCCCCCAGCTGCCGGGGGGTGACAAACGGGGGTCTCAGCACCTCGAAGCACAGGAACAGCTCGGCCAGGAAGGCCCCCACGTTCAACTGGGGGCACAGGGGGGGTCAGGGGGGGCTCCCAGTATGGACCAGTATCCCCCAGTATCCCCCCAGTCCCTCCCAGTTTCCCCAGTTTATCCCAATTCCCTTCCTCAGGATTGGCGGCCATTTTGCCCCATGGCTCTCATTGCTTCCAGTCCCTCCCAGTTCACCAAATCTATCCCAGTTTCCCCTAGTTTCTCCCAGTTTATCCCAGTTTCTCCCAGTTCCTCCCAGTTTCCCCAGTTTGTCCCAGTTTCTGCCCAGTTTAACCCAGTTTCTCCCAGTTTCCCCCTCAGGATTGGCCGCCATTTTGCCCCATTGCCCTCATTGCTTCCAGTCCCTCCCAGTTCACCAAATTTCTCCCAGTTTCCCCCAGTTTGCCCCAGTTTATCCCAGTTTCTCACAGTTTGTCCCAATTTATCCCAGTTTGTCCCAGTTTCTCTCAGTTTCTCCCAGTTTCTCTCCAGTTTATTCCAATTTAACCCGGTTTTGACCTCAGGACTGGCCGCCATTTTGCCCCATGGCCCTCATTGCTTCCATTCCCTCCCAGTTCACCAAATTTCTCCCAGTTTCCCCCACTTCACCCAGTTTGTCCCAGTTTCCCCCAGTTTCTCACAGTTTGTCCCAGTTTCTGCCCAGTTATACCCAGTTTCTGCCCAGTTTAACCCAGTTTTCCCCAGTTTCTCCCAGTTTCCCCCTCAGGATTGGCCGCCATTTTGCCCCATTGCCCTCATTGCTTCCATTCCCTCCCAGTTCACCAAATTTCTCCCAGTTTCTTCCAGTTTGCCCAGTTTATCCCAGTTTGTCCAAGTTTATCCCAGTTTGTCCAAGTTTCTCACAGTTTGTCCCAATTTATCCCAGTTTCTCCCCAGTTTATTCCAGTTTAATCCAATTTCTCCCAGTTTCCCCCTCAGGATTGGCCGCCATTTTGCCCCATTGCCCTCATTGCTTCCAGTCCCTCCCAGTTCACCAAATTTCTCCCAGTTTCCCCCAGTTTATCCCGGTTTCTCACAGTTTGCCCCAATTTATCCCAGTTTGTCCCAGTTTCTCCCAGTTTCTCTCCAGTTTATTCCAGTTTAACCCGGTTTTGACCTCAGGACTGGCGGCCATTTTGCCCCATGGCGCTCATTGCTTCCATTCCCTCCCAGTTCACCAAATTTCTCCCAGTTTCTTCCAGTTTGCCAGTTTATCCCAGTTTCCCCCAGTTTATCCCAGTTTGTCCAAGTTTCTCACAGTTTGTCCCAATTTATCCCAGTTTCTCCCCAGTTTATTCCAGTTTAATCCAATTTCTCAGTTTCCCCCCAGGACCGGCAGCCATTTTGCCCCATGGCTCTCATTGCTTCCAGTCCCTCCCAGTTCACCAAATTTCTCTCAGTCTCCCCCACTTTACCCAGTTTCCCCCAGTTTCTCACAGTTTGTCCCAGTTCCTCACAGTTTGTCCCAGTTTCTGCCCAGTTTAACCCAGTTTTCCCTAGTTTCTCCCAGTTTCCCCCTCACGATTGGCGGCCATTTTGCCCCATTGCCCTCATTGCTTCCAGTCCCTCCCAGTTCACCAAATTTCTCCCAGTTTCCCCCAGTTTATCCCAGTTTCTCACAGTTTGCCCCAATTTATCCCAGTTTGTCCCAGTTTCTCCCAGTTTCTCCCAGTTTATTCCAGTTTAACCCGGTTTTGACCTCAGGACTGGCGGCCATTTTGCCCCATGGCCCTCATTGCTTCCATTCCCTCCCAGTTCACCAAATTTCTCCCAGTTTCTTCCAGTTTGCCCAGTTTATCCCAGTTTCCCCCAGTTTCTCACAGTTTGTCCCAATTTATCCCAGTTTCTCCCCAGTTTATTCCAGTTTAATCCAATTTCTCAGTTTCCCCTCAGGACTGGCGGCCATTTTGCCCCATGGCTCTCATTGCTTCCAGTCCCTCCCAGTTCACCAAATTTCTCCCAGTCTCCCCCACTTTACCCAGTTTCCCCCAGTTTCTCCCAGTTTCCCCCAGTTTCTCACAGTTTGCCCCAGTTTCTCATAGTTTAACCCAGTTTCTGCCCAGTTTAACCCAGTTTTCCCTAGTTTCTCCCAGTTTCCCCCTCACGATTGGCAGCCATTTTGCCCCGTTGCCCTCATTGCTTCCAGTCCCTCCCAGTTCACCAAATTTCTCCCAGTTTCTTCCAGTTTGCCCAGTTTATCCCAGTTTCCCCCAGTTTCTCACAGTTTGTCCCAATTTATCCCAGTTTCTCCCCAGTTTATTCCAGTTTAATCCAATTTCTCCCAGTTTCCCCCTCAGGATTGGCCGCCATTTTGCCCCATGGCCCTCATTGCCTCCATTCCCTCCCAGTTCACCAAATTTCTCCCAGTTTCCCACACTTTACCCAGTTTCCCACAGTTTCTCCCAGTTTCGCCCAGTTTCTCACAGTTTGTCCCAATTTATCCCAGTTTCTCCCCAGTTTATTCCAGTTTAATCCAATTTCTCACAGTTTCCCCTCAGGACTGGCGGCCATTTTGCCCCATGGCTCTCATTGCTTCCAGTCCCTCCCAGTTCACCAAATTTCTCCCAGTTTCCCCAGTCTTTCCCAGTTTCTCCATTTTCTCCCATTGTTTCCCCATTCCTCCCAGTTTACCCCAGTTTCTCCCAGTTTCCCCCAGTTTGCCCCAGTTTCCCACATTTTCTCACAGTTTATCCCAGTTTCTCCCTAGTTTAACCCAGTTTCCCCCAGTTTCTCCCTCAGGACTTCCCATCATATTCCTCCATTGCCCTCACTGCTCCCAGTCCCTCCCATTGTTCCCAGTCCCTCCCAGCTCACCCAGTTTGACCAGTTTCTCCAGTTTGTCCCAGTTTCTCCAAGTTTGTCCCAGTTTAACCCAGTTTCTCCCAGTTTAACCCAGTTTCTCCCACTTTCCCCCGCAGGGGGGCCACCATGTTGCCCCATTGCGCTCATTGCCCCCATTTCCTCCCAGTTTACTCCAGTTCCTCCCAGTTTGCCCAGATTCCCCCAGTTTACCCCAGTCCCTCCCAGTTTCACCACTCCCCCCCCACCCAGTTTTTTCCCCAGTTTCCCCCTCAGGGCGGCCGCCATCTTGCCCCATTGCCCTCATTGCCCCCATGCCCTACCAGTTTCCCCCAGTCCCTCCCAGTATCAACCAATCCCTGCCCAGTTTAACCCAGTTTCCCCCACTTTCTTTCCAGTTTCCCCCTCAGGGCAGCCGCCATGTTGCCCCATTGCCCTCATTGCCCCCATTTGCTCCCAGTCTCCCCCAGCTTACCCCATTCCCTCCCAGTTTCATCCACTCCCCTGCCCAGTTTAACCCAATTTCTGACCAGTTTCTCCCTCAGGGTGGCCGCCATGTTGCCCTATTGACTCAATTGCCCTCATTCACCCCCAGTTTCCCCCAGTTTCCTCCATTCCCTCCCAGTTTCACCCAACCCCTGCCCAATTTAACCCAGTTTATCCCAGTTTAGCCCAGTTTATCCCAGTTTTTACCTTGAGGGCCGGCGCCATGTAGAGCAGGTCCTCCACGGCCAGGGGGCAGCGCGTGCGCAGGTGGCGCGCGCCAAAGTCACGCACGAGCCCCAGGTTGTGCAGCCGGTCTGGGAGCGCCAGCGGAGCCCCAAGGCGGATTTCTGGAAAATTCCAGAGGAAAAAAGTGGGGGTTGCACCCCAAAATCCCTTCCGGACCCCCTCCTCTATGGGACTTCCCCGTGCCCTCCATTGGGATCTCCCTATTAGGACCCCAAGTTTTCTTCTTGTTTCCAACTCAGGGACCCCACACCCCATGGCACCCTCAGGTTGGGGCGGTCCAGATCACTGGAAAATTCCAGAATGGTGGGGTCACACCCCAATAAAGACCCCAAAAACCCCTCGGACCCCCCCTCCACGACCCCCCCATTGACACATAACCCCCCCAAAGACCCCCTCGTGTTCCCCTATTGGAACTGTCCCCCATTTTCCCCATGGGATTCCCCCATAGCCCCCTCAGGTTGGGCCAATCTGGATCACTGGAAAATTCCAGAATGGGGGTGGGGGGAACACACCCTAAAACCCACCCCAAAAACCCTTCAGAACCCCCTATGGACCCACAATTCTCCTAAAAACCCTTCAAAGACCCCCGCCATGTCCCCCCATTGAGACTCTCCCCATGTAACCCCCGATTTCTCTACGGAACCCCCCCATGTCCCCCCTCAGATTGGTCTGGTCCAGCTGCACCACAGCGCCCCCTAGCGGATCCCTGCATCAGGGCCTCCCCCCGTCATGGAACCCCCAAAAAAAAAAACCCCCAAAATTTAGGGGATTTTCCCCCAAAATCCCCTAAAATTCCCCCCAAAAATCCCTCCTCACCCTCAAGGCGCAGGGATTGGGGGCAGTAGAAGTGGATGGCGGCCGCCAGGACCCCCCCGCTGGCCAAATCCTGCAGCCCCCTCACAGGTGGGAATGGGGGCGGCGCCGGAGGAGCCCCTTTGTCCTTCCGGTACCGAATCTTGGCAGGAAAAATTGGGAGAGGGGAGTCAAGGGGATCCCAAAATCCTAAAACCCCTTCAAATCCCCCAAAAGTGGAAGGGCTCCCCCAAAAATTAAAAAAGGGGACCCCAAAACCCCCAAAACCACCCAAAAAGTGGCAGGACCCCCCCCAAATTAGCCCCAAATCCCACCCACAGAAAAGGACCCCCCCCAAAAATCAGAAATGGAAGAGTCCACAAATCCCCTCAGGTTGGGGACCCCAAAATCATCCCAAAAATATCAAAATTGGGGCCCCAAATTTGGGGCAAACACCCCAAAATTATAAAGGGAGGGATCCCCAAAATCCCTCCAATTTGGGGAGGGTCTGGGGACCCCCCAAAATTCCAAAGGGGGGGACCCCAAACCCTCCCAAAATGGAGAAATTTCCTTCAAAAAGAATCAAGGTGACCCCAAAAACCTCCCTGAAACCCCCAAATCTCCCCCAAATCCCCCAAAATTCCTCCCACACCCCAAAAATAGGAACATGCAGGGGAGGGGACCCCAAATTTTTTTGGAGGGACCCCAAATTTTTTGGGGGGCACAATTTTAGGGGCTCCCACCTTTAAATACCCCTAAAATCCCCTTTAAAAACCCTAAAAATGCCCCCAAAAATGCCCCAAAATTGGGGGTTTTGCAGTTAAATTCTTTTGGGGGGGGTCCTGGATTTTGGGGAGGGGTCTGGGGGTGCCCCCACCCCAAATTTTGGGTTTTGGGGGGGTCCTTACCACCGGAGGTTTATTCCCCGATTCCTTCAAACAGAAGGCGATGGCGTGCTGTGGGAAAAACAGAGTCAGGGGGGCCCCAAAACCGCCCCTGGGACCCCAAAAATGAAAATGGGACCCCAAAAAATGGAAAGAGCACCCCAAAAAATGGGGGGGGTAGGGAAAATTTGGGAAAAAAATGGAAATTTTGGGAAAAATGGGGAGAAAATGATGAAAAATTGGGGGAAAATGGAGGAAAAAGGGGGAAAATATTGGAAAAATGGGGGAAAAATGGATTTAAAGAGGGGGAAAAGACCCCAAAAAATGGAAAGAGCACCCCCAAAAATGGCGGGTGGGGAAAATTTGGGGAAAATTTAGGAAAAGTAGAGAAAAAATGGGGAGAAAATATCATAAAAATGGGGGAAAATGCTTTTAAAATTGGGAAAAAAGATTTAAAGAGGGGGGAAAAGGTAAAAATACCACAAAAAATGGAAAAAGCACCGCAAAAAATGTAGGGGTAGGGAAAATTTGGGAAAAATTGGAAATTTTGGGGGAAAATGGGTGAAAACAGGGAAAAATTGGGGGGAAAAGGGGGAAAATTAGGGAAATAAGGGAAAATGTGATTTAAAGAAGGAAAAAACAAGAAATAAAAACCCTAACATTGATGAGGGGGCCCCTAAAAATGGGGGGTAGTGAAAATTTGGGAAAAATTGGGGCATTTGGGGGAAAATTGGGAAAAAAATGAGGGAAAAAGTGGGGAAAATGAGTGAAAAAAATGGGAAAAATGGGAAAAATATTTAAGAAGGGGAAAAAAGGAAAGAAAATCCTAAAATTAGTGAGAGGGCCACAAAAAGTTGGGAGCAAAGAAAATGTGGAAAAAAATTTGGAATAAATGGTAGAAAATTGGGAAAATATTGGAAAAAAATTGGAAAAAATTGAGGGAAAAAACTGAGAGAAAAAATCGAGAGAAAATGAAAAAAGAAAAAGGGGAAATGGAGGGGAAAAGGATTTAAAAAGGGGAAAAAAGAAAACGGACCTGAAAAATAATGAGGGGAACCAAAAAAATTTAAAAATTGAGAAAAAAGAGGAAAAAAGCCCCAAAAAAAGGAAAAAAATCTGAAAATAAAATCCCCAAAATGGCGGCCAAAACGTGAGGGCTCCCCAAGCCCCGCCCACATTTCATGCCCCGCCCATTCATTTGCATACGGTGACACTCATTTGCATGCCCCGCCCCCTCCATGCAGCTTCGTGCCCCTCCCCCCACCCCGAAATTCGACGCAAGACACAGAAAAGGGGGGGGAGGGGTGGATGCTGGGGGGGTCCAAAAAACCTCAAAATTTGGGGAATTTTTGGAGAATTTTTGGAATTTTTTCCAATTTTTTTCCTAAATTTTTTGGGATTTTTTCCTAATTTTTAAATATTTTTTTTCCAATTTTTAAGTTGGTTTTTTTTTTAAATTTCTTCAGAATTTTTTCCCAAATTTTGCAATTTTTAAAAAACTTTTATTTTTATTTTTCAAGGATATTTCTTTTCCCATTTCTAAGAAATTTTTTCCTGAAGATTTTTTTAAATTTTAATTTTTTTTTTTTCAATTTGACTTCTATTTATGGATATTTTATTCTCCCAATTTTTGGAAATTTCCTTCCAAAATTTTCGCATTAAATTTGGAATATTTTCCTTTTTTTTTTTTAATTTTTTTACCATTTTTCATTTTTAAATCAAATTTTTTAGAATTTTTTTCTAGATTTTTTCCCCCAATTATTTTCCAATAATTTTCTAATTCCTTACAACTTTATTCCCAAAATTTTGGGAAAAATTTTTTCTGATTTTTTTCCATTTTTTTCCCATTTTTTCCCCCCTTAGCATCCCTCAACCCTCCCCATTCCCACCTCCAACTCCAATTCCTACCAAATTCTGGGGGGGTTTGGAACCCCCCGAAAATCCGGGCTGGGTTGGAGCAGGTGGGGAAGGATCCGGGGGGGAATTTTGGGGTAAAAAAAGGGAATTTTGGGCCAGAGGCGACCCCTGTGCACTTACGGGCACCAACTTCCAGTACCAGCGGGTGGGACACTGAGAAAAGAGGGGGGGTCAGCAAAGGGGGGGAGGGGCCTGACACGGCACCCCTGAGCAGGAAAAAAAAATTGGGAAATTTGGGGGGATTTTTGGGCACCCGACAGCAGGAGGGAAAACCAGGAAATTTTGGGGATTTTTTGGGATATTTTTGGTGATTTTTGTGGATTTTTTGGGATTTTTTTGTTGATTTTTTGGTGATTTATTGGGATTTTTTTGGGATTTTTTTGTGAATTTTTTCAGAATTTTTTTTACTTTTGGGGAGATTTTTTTTTTGGATTTTTTTGATTTTTGGGATTTTTTGGGATTTTTGGGGATTTTTTTTTTTTTGGGGATTTTTGGGATTTTTTAGGATTTTTGGTTTTTATTTTTGGGATTTTTTGGGAATTTTTGTGAATGCCTTTTTGGGATTTTGGGATTTTTGGGGATTTTTGGGATTTTTTTGGGAATTTTTTGGCGATTTTTTGGGGATTTTTGTGAATTTTTTCAGAATTTTTTGGTGATTTTTTGTGAATTTTTTGAGAATTTTTAGGTGATTTTTTGAGAATTTTTTGGTGATTTATTGGGATTTTTTGTGAATTTTTTGAGAATTTGACACGAAAAGGGAATTTTTGGTGAATTTTTGGGATTTTTGGGATTTTTGGGATTTTTGATTTTTGATTTTGATAATTTTTTGAAATTTTTGGTGATTTTTGGTTTTTTTTTTTTTAATTTTTGAGAATTTTTTGGTGATTTTTTGTGAATATTTTGAGAATTTTTTGGTGATTTTTTGTGAATTTTTTGAGAATTTTTTGAGAATTTTTAGGTAATTTTTTGAGAATTTTTAGGTGATTTTTTGAGAATTTTTTGGGAATTTTTTGGGAATTTTTTTGTGATTTTTTGGTAATTTTTTGGTCATTTATTGGGATTTTTTGTGAGTTTTTTGAGATTTTTTTGAGAATTTTTTGGTGATTTATTGGGATTTTTAAAAATTTTTCGTGAATTTCTGGGGATTTTTTTGGGATTTTTGAAGGATTTTTTGTGAATTTTTTTGTGAAATTTTGGGGATTTATTGGGATATTTTTGTGATTTTTTGGGAATTTTTTGATAATTTTTTGGTGATTTTTTGTGAATTTTCAGAGGATTTTTTGTGATTTTCTTGTGATCATTTTAGTATTTTTTGAGAATTATTTTGGACATTTTTGGGATTTTTGTGGGATTTTTTGGAATTTTTTTGGAAATTTTTGAGGTATTTTTTTGCCTTCTTTTGGGACTTTTGGGGGGGATTTCTTGGGGATTTTTTAAAGAGTTTTTGGCATTTTTTGGGGATTTTTGGGGGATTTTTTGAGGATTTTTTGGGGAATTTTTGGGTATTTTTTGGGGATTTTTCTGGGATTTTTGGGATTTTTTTTAATTGGATTTTAGAAGATTTTTTGAATTTTATTTTTGGATTTTTGTGGATTTTTGGGTGTTTTCAGGGCTTTTTGGGGATTTTTGGGGAAAAGGATTTTTGGCCATTTTTTGGGATTTTTGTGATTTTTCAGGGATTTTTGTGATTTTTTGTGATTTCCAGGGATTTTTGGGAATTTTTTGAGAAAGAGGGGGCAGCAAGGGGAGGTGATTTTTTGGGATTTTTTGTGATTTTTTGAGACCGAATTTTTTTGACAGATGGATTTTTGGGATTTTTTTGGGAGATTTTTGGGATTTTTGGGATTTTTGGGGATTTTGGATCTTTTGATTTATTGGGATTTTTTGTGAACTTTTTCGTGATTTTTTGAGATTTTTTTGCTGATTTTTTGGATTTTTCGTGAATTTTTTGTGAATTTTTTGGTGGTTTTTTGGAATTTTTTTTGGTGATTTTTTGTGAATTTTTGAGAATATTTTGGGGATTTTTTGGGATTTTTTTTGATTTTTTGTCAATTTTTCAGGGATTTTTTATGAATTTTTCAGGGATTTTTTGTGAATTTTTGGGATTTTTTGGGGGATTTTTGAAGGATTTTTTGTGAATTTTTTGGTGTTTTTTTTGAATTTTTTTGGTGATTTTTTTGTGAATTTTTGGAGAATTTTTTGGTGATTTTCTGTGAATTTTTTCGTGATTTTTTGTGATTTTTTTGTGATTTTTTGTGATTTTTTGGGGATTTTTTGGGATTTTTTTTGATTTTTTGTCAATTTTTCAGGGATTTTTTATGAATTTTTCAGGGATTTTTTGTGAATTTTTTGGGATCTTTTTGGAATTTTTTGTGAAATTATTGGGATTCTTTTCTGAATTTTTTGTGAATTTTTTAGTGAATTTTTGGTGATTTTTTTGGGATTTTTGGTGAATTTTTGGTGATTTTTTTGTGAATTTTTGGAGAATTTCTTGGTGATTTTGTGTGATTTTGGGACTGATTTTTCATGATTTTTTGGGTAATTTTTTTCTGATTTTTGGGATGATTTTTTGTGATTTTTTGTGTGATTTATCATGATTTTTTTGGTGATTTTTCATGATTTTTTGGCTGATTTTTCATTATTTTTGGGGTGATTTTTCATGATTTTTTGGCTGATTTTTCATTATTTTTGGGGTGATTTTTCATGATTTTTTGGCTGATTTTTCATTATTTTTGGGGTGATTTTTCATGATTTTTTGCTAATTTTTTGCGTTATTTTTCGTTATTTTTGGGGTGATTTTTCATGATTTTGAGGGTCATTTTTCATTATTTTTGGAGTGATTTTTCGTGATTTTTCATGATTTTTGGCTGATTTTTCACGATTTTTTAGCTGATTTTTCATGATTTTCGGCGCGATTTTTTGCGATTTTAAATGGATTTTTTTTTGCGATTTGAAATTTTGTTTTCCCTGCATTTTTAAAAAATAAATTTTAATTTTTTTGAGAATTTTTACCTCAGGGTGATCATTTTAGTATTTTGGCCCTCGGGGACCCCGGGATTTTCGGCCCCGAATTTTCCCGCCCCCTTTTCGCTGCTCTCCTGCAGTTTCCGATTCACCTGAAAAAGACCCAAAAATTCCAATTTTTGGCCCATTTTTGGGATTTTTTTTCACCCCAAATTTTTTGGGGATTTTCCAAAATTTCATTTTCACCGATTTTCCAACCAAGCCAAAATTTTGGGTTCCCAAGATTGGGGTCAGGGGGGGGGGAGGGGGGTCCCCCGACCGGTGGGGTTGGGGAATTTTTGGGATTTTTGGGGGTGGGGTGATTTGGGGGGATTTTTGGTGATTTTTGGGATTTTTTGGGAATTTTGGGGAATTTTTTGAATTTTTGAGGTTTTTAGGTTTTTTGGGATTTTTTGGAATTTTTGGGGTGAATTTTTGAGAATTTTTGGGGATTTTTGGGAAAAATTTTTGGGATTTTTTTTTTGGGGATTTTTTGGGAGAAAAATTTTGGGGGAATTTTGGGCAAAATTTTGTGGGAAATTTTTTGGGGATTTTTGGAATTTTTGTGAGATTTTTTTGGGATTTTTTTTGGGTGAATTTTTTGAAAATTTTTTGGGAAAATTTTTTGGGAGATTTTTGGGGATTTTAGGGGATTTTTGATTTTTTTTTGGGAAGAAATTTTTTGGGAATTTTTGGTGATTTGAGAGGAAAATTTTGGGGAAAATTTGAAGTTTTGGGGACATTTTTTTGGTGATTTGGGTGAATTTTGGGGATTTTTGGGGATTTTTTTTGGGATTTTTTGGGAATTTTGGGGATGTGATTTTGGAGAATTTCTTGGTGATTTTCTGGGGACTGATTTTTCATGATTTTTGGGGGAGAAATTTTGGGGATTTTTGGAGAAAAAATTTGGGATTTTTCATGATTTTTGGCTGAAAAAATTATTTTTGGGGTTTTGGGGATTTTTGGCTGAATTATTTTTGGGCATTTTTTGAGGCTAATTTTTGCGTTATTTTTTCGTTATTTTTGGGGGATTTTTCAAAATTTTGAGGGTCATTTTTCATTATTTTTGGAGGATTTTTTTTGATTTTTTGGTGATTTTGAGCTGATTTTTTTTTATGATTTTTTAATTTTAAATGATTTTTTTGGATTTGGGCATTTTTTAAAATTAAATTTCAATTTTTTCAAATTTTTTTTGGGGGATTTGGGGGTTTAAAATTTGGGGTCTTGGGGAGAAAAACTGGGGACCCAAAAATTCCAATTTTGGGGTTTTTTCACCCCAAAAACCCCAAAGGGGAAAATTTTGGGGGAAATTTGAAGTTTTGGGGACATGGAGGGGGAAATTTGGGGGAAATTTTGGGGTTTTGGGAAAAATTTGGGGTTTTTGGGGATTTGGGGAGAAAATTTGGGGGCTTGGGGGAGAAATTTGGGGATTTGGAGAAAAAAATTTGGGGTTTTGGGGGAAAATTGGGCATTTTTTAGGGTCTTGGGCAAAATTTTGGGGAAATTTTGGGTTTTGGGTGAGAAATTTTGGGGGAAATTTGGGAGATTTGGGGTTTAGGGTGAAATTTGGGGTTTGGGGGGAAAAATTGGGATTTTGGGGGGGAAATTTGATGTTTTTGAAGAAAAATTTGGGTTTGAGGGGGAAAATTTTGGGGGTTTTGGGGAAAATTTTGGGGATTTGGGGAAAATTTGGGGTTTTTGAGGTTTTGGGGAAAAATTCAGGAGGAAATTTGGAGAAAAAATGAGAATTTTGGGGGAAATTTTGGAGTTTTCAGGGGTCTTGGGGTAAAATTTGGGGTTTTGGAGGGGGAATTTGGGGAAAAATTTGGGGTTTTGGGGTCCTGGATGGGGAAAAAATTTCAGGTTTTGGGAGAAAATTTGGGGATTTTGGGGTCTTGAAGGCAAATTTTGGGGAAAATTTTGGGTTTTGGGGTCCTGGAGGGAGAATTTGGGGCAATTTTTGGGGTTTTGGGGACCTGGAAGGAGAAATTTGGGGTTTGGGGGGTCCCAAGAGGGAAATTTGGGGGTCCTGGGGTATTTGGGGGATTTTGGAGAGATTTGGGGAGATTTTGGGGAATTTTGGGGCATTTTGGGGAATTTTGGGAAGATTTGGGGGATTTGGGGGGAGATTTGAGGTCACTTGGGAAGATTTTGGGGCATTTTGGGGAATTTTGGGAGAATCTGGGGAGATTTTGGGAGGATTTGGGTCATTTTGGGGGCGTTTTGAGGGGGATTTGGGGGAGATTTGGGGGGAAATTTGGAGCATTTTGGGGGAGATTTGAGGGAATTTGGGGGAGATTTGGGGAATTTTGGGGGGTTTAGGAGGATTTGGGGACATTTTGGGAAGATTTGGGAGGGTTTCAGGGAGATTTGGTGGATTTGGGGAGATTTTGGGGCATTTTTGGGGGAGAATTTGGGTCATTTTGGGGGGGAGATTTTTTGGGATTTTGGGGATTTGGGGAATTTTGGGGCATTTGGGCAGATTTGGGGGGGAGGGTTTTTGAGGATTTGGGTCATTTGGGGGGAATTTTTTGGAACATTTTGGGGGATTTGGAGCATTTTGGGGGAGATTTGAGGGAATTTGGGGGAGATTTGGGGAATTTTGGGGGGTTTAGGAGGATTTGGGGACATTTTGGGAAGATTTGGGAGAATTTTGGGCAGATTTGGGAGGGTTTCAGGGAGATTTGGTGGATTTGGGGGCATTTTTGGGACATTTTGGGGCCATTTTGGGGCTCCCGGTGCCTCCCCCGCCCTTCCAGGCCCCAGCGGGGTGGGCGTGGCCAAGCATGAGGGGGCGTGGCCAATGACAAAGGGGCGTGGTTATGGGAGATGGGCGTGGTCAGTGAAAAGGGGGCGTGGCCACCGGGCGGGGAGGGTTAATGGGATTGGGCCGAGCCAATTAATTAAAGCCAATTAAAGCCAATTAAAGCCAATTAAAGCGGATGAACCTTAATGAGATTAATGGGGGGGGGCATAGGCGGCTCCCAGTGCTCCCAGTAAGATCCCAGTGTCCTCCCAGTGCTCCCAGTAAGATTCCAGTAAGATCCCAGTGCTCCCAGTAAGATCCCAGTTAGAACCCAGTGCTCCCAGTATCCTCCCAGTATCCTCCCAGTAACCTCCCAGTGCTCCCAGTATCCTCCCAGTGTTCCCAGTAAGATCAAAGTGACCTCCCAGTGCTCCCAGTAAGATCCCAGTTAGAACCCAGTGCTCCCAGTAACCTCCCAGTGTCCTCCCAGTGCTCCCAGTAACCTCCCAGTGACCTCCCAGTGCTCCCAGTAAGATTCCAGTAAGCTCCCAGTGCTCCCAGTATCCTCCCAGTGTTCCCAGTAAGATCAAAGTGACCTCCCAGTACTCCCAGTATCCTCCCAGTAACCTCCCAGTGTTCCCAGTAAGATCAAAGTGACCTCCCAGTGCTCCCAGTAAGCTCCCAGTGCTCCCAGTATCCTCCCAGTATCCTCCCAGTGCTCCCAGTAAGATCCCAGTAAGAACCCAGTAAGATCCCAGTGCTCCCAGTGACCTCCCAGTGCTCCCAGTCCCTCCCAACCCCCTCCCAGTCTCTCCCAGTCCCTCCCAGTAACACCAGTACCCCCTCCCAGTGCTCCCAGTAACACCAGTACCCCTCCCCCAGTGCTCCCAGTGACATCAATACCCCTTCCCAGTGCTCCCAGTCACACCAGTACCCCCTCCCAGTGCTCCCAGTAACACCAGTACCCCCTCCCAGTGCTCCCAGTATCCCTCCCAACCCCTCCCAGTCCATCCCAGTATAACCCAATCCCCTCCCAGTGCTCCCAGTATCTCCTCCCAGTGCTCCCAGTAACACCAGTACACCCTCCCAGTGACACCAGTACCCGCTCCCAGTGCCCCCAGTAACACCAGTATCCCCTCCCAAACCCCTCCCAGTCCATCCCAGTATAACCCAGTACCCCTCCCAGTGCTCCCAGTATCCCAGTGACCCAACCCCTCCCAGTCCATCCTCCCAGTAACCCAACCCCTCCCAGTGCTCCCAGTACCCCTCCCCTCCCAGTGCTCCCAGTGCTCCCAGTACCATGCGGATGGGTTTGTGCTGCAGGTCCCAGTGACCCCCCAGTGACACCGGGGCAGCCCCTCCCTCCCAGTGCCCCCAGTAACACCAGTAATCCCCTCCCAGTGACACCAGTACCCCTTCCCAGTGCTCCCATTGACACCAGTAACCCCTCCCAGTGCTCCCAGTAACACCAGTAACCCCTCCCAAACCCCTCCCAGTCCATCCCAGTATAACCCAGTACCCCCTCCCAGTGCTCCCAGTGCTCCCTCCCAGTGCTCCCAGTAACACCAGTACCCCCTCCCAAACCCCTCCCAGTCCATCCCAGTATAACCCAGTGCTCCCAGTGCTCCCAGTACCATGCGGATGGGTTTGTGCTGCAGGTCCTGTGCCCGCACCGGGACCCCCTGCAGGGTCGGGGGCAGCCCCCTCCCCTCCCAGTGCCCCCAGTGACACCAGTACCCCCTCCCAAACCCCTCCCAGTCCATCCCAGTATAACCCAGTACCCCCTCCCAGTGCTCCCAGTGCTCCCAGTGCTCCCAGTACCATGCGGATGGGTTTGTGCTGCAGGTCCTGTGCCCGCACCGGGACCCCCTGCAGGGTCGGGGGCAGCCCCCTCCCCTCCCAGTGCTCCCAGTGACACCAGTACCCCCTCCCACTCCTCCCAGTGACACCAGTAACCCCTCCCAGTGACTCCCAGTACCCCCTCCCAGTGCTCCCAGTGCTCCCAGTAACACCAGTATCCCTTCCCAACCCCTCCCAGTCCCACACCAGTACCCCCTCCCAGTGCTCCCTCCCAGTATCCCAGTAACCCCCCTTCCCGGATGGGTTTGTGCTCCCAGGCCCCAGTGCTCCCAGGACCCCCCGGATGGGTTTGTGGCAGGTCCCCCCTCCCAGTGCTCCCAGTAACACCAGTAACCCCTCCCAGTAACACCAGTAACCCCTCCCAGTGACACCAGTAACCCCTCCCAGTGACACCAGTACCCGCTCCCAGTGCCCCCAGTATGCCCCCCAAACCCCTCCCAGTGCTCCCAGTGCTCCCAGTACCATGCGGATGGGTTTGTGCTGCAGGTCCTGTGCCCGCACCGGGACCCCCTGCAGGGTCGGGGGCAGCCCCCTCCCCTCCCAGTGCTCCCAGCGCCCCCAGGTCCCTCGGAAACCCCTCCCAGTCCATCCCAGTGACAGGGCCGGCCAGGGGGCAGGACCCAGGGTGCTCCCAGGCCCCAGTAAATGTCGGATGGGTTTGGCTGCAGGTCCCAGGCGGCTTCCGGGGTGCTCCTGCGCGTATTGGTCGGTGTAGAAAGGGTCCCAGTGCTCCCGGGGTAACACCAGTGTGGGTCCCAAAAATGGGGAGATTTTGGGTGAAAATGGGAAAATTGGGGGGTTTGGAGGAAAAAAAATGGGGGGTTTGGGTGAGAAAATGGGTTTAAAGTAAGGTAAAAATGGGTTAAAATGGCAAGGAAAGGGTTAAAGGGGGCATTTGGGTGGAAAAATGGGAAAGAGTGAGTCCCAATGGGTTTGGAAAGGAAAGGGTTAAAATTGGGGAAAGAAAGGGTTAAAATTGGGAAAGAAAGGGTTAAAATTGGGATTGTTGTGGTCAAAGGTCATCATGGACCCATCGCGGACAGACGGACAGCGACTGATGGACACCGAGGCACCATGGACCCACCATGGACCCATTGTGGACAGACGGACACCGACTGATGGACACTGACCAACCATGGACCCACCATGGACCCATCATGGGCCCATCACGGACAGACGGACACCGACTGATGGACAGTGACCAACCATGGACCCATCATGGACACTGAGCCACCACTGACCCTCCATGGACCCATCACGGACAGACGGACACCGACCCACCATGGACACACCATGGACAGATGGACACCGACTGATGGACACCGACCAATCATGGACCCACCATGGACAGATGGACACTGACTGATGGACACTGACCAACCATGGACCCACCATGGACCCATCATGGGCCCATCATGGACAGATGGACACCGACTGATGGACACTGACCAACCATGGACACACCATGGACAGATGGACACTGACTGATGGACACTGACCAACCATGGACACACCATGGACAGACGGACACTGACCCACCACAGACATGGACACACCATGGACAGATGGACACCGACTGATGGACACTGACCCAACCATGGACCCACCATGGACAGATGGACACCGACTGATGGACACTGACCCATCATGGACACACCATGGACAGATGGACACTGACCCACCATGGACCCACCATGGACAGATGGACACTGACTGATGGACACTGACCCATCATGGACACACCATGGACACTGAGCCACCACTGACCCTCCATGGACCCACCATGGACAGACGGACACCGACTGATGGACACTGACCCAAACATGGACCCACCATGGACAGACAGACACCGACTGATGGACACTGACCCATCATGGACACACCATGGACCCATCACGGACAGATGGACGCTGACCCACCATGGACCCACCATGGACAGACAGACACCGACTGATGGACACTGACCCAACCATGGACACACCATGGACAGACGGACACTGACCCACCACAGACATGGACACACCATGGACAGATGGACACTGACTGATGGACACTGAGGCACCATGGACCCATCATGGACCCATCATGGACCCCTCACGGACAGACGGACACCGACCCACCATGGACCCACCATGGACTGATGGACACTGACCCACCATGGACATGGACCATGGACACCAACTGGACACCACTGAGGCACCATGGACCATCCATGGACCCACCATGCACCCACCACGGACACGGACCCACCACTGAGCCATCATGGACCCACCATGAACCAGCCAGGGACTGACCATGGACACACGGACACTGCCCCATCATGGAGACACCACGGACACTGACTCACCATGGACCATCATGGATCCACCATGGACGCACGGACACTGACCCATCACGGAGTCACCACTGACCCACCATGGACTGACCATTAACCCACCATGGACACACGGACACTGCCCCATCATGGAGACACCACTGACCCATCATGGACCCACCACAGACACTGACTCACCATGGACCATCATGGATCCACCATGGACACACGGACACTGCCCCATCATGGAGACACCACTGACCCATCATGGACCCACCACAGACACTGACTCACCATGGACCATCATGGACCCACCATGGACACACCACGGACCCACCATGGACTGACCATGGACCCACCATGGACACACGGACACTGACCCCACCATGGAGACACCACTGACCCATCATGGACCCACCATGGACACACCATGGACCAACCATGGACACACCATGGGCCCACCATGGACACCCCATGGACACACCATGGACACACCATGGGCCCATCATGGATCGACCATGGACCCACCATGGACAGATGGACACTGACCTGTCATGGATCGACCATGGACCCATCACTGACCCACCATGGACACACCATGGACCAACCATGGACACACCATGGGCCCACCATGGACACCCCATGAACGCCCCATGGACACACTATGGACCCATCATGGATCCACAATGGACGCATGAACACTGACCCACCATGGACCAACCACTGCCCCATCATGGAGACACCACTGACCCATCTGACCCATCATGGACCCACCACGGACACTGACTCACCATGGACCATCATGGATCCACCATGGACACAGGGACACTGACCCATCACGGAGTCACCACTGACTC
Organism: Emberiza elegans; assembly: GCA_024865655.1. NCBI lineage: Eukaryota > Metazoa > Chordata > Aves > Passeriformes > Fringillidae > Emberiza > Emberiza elegans. The sequence continues at coordinate 501,654 of JALJVW010000017.1, forward strand.
ACCATGGACCCATGATGGATCCACCATGGAGCCACACCATGGACCCATCACTGACCCACCATGGACACCCCACGGACACAGGGACGCTGCCCCACCATGGACACACCATGGACCAACCATGGACCCATCCCGAACCGACCATGGATTTATTGTGGACCCACCATGGACTCATGGACACTGCCCCACCACGGACACACCATGGACATGGACACTGACCCACCATGGACCCACCATGGACCAACCATGGACCCACCATGGACATGGACACATGGACACTGCCCCACCATGGACATGGACATATGGACACTGACCCACCATGGACCCACCATGGACCCACCATGGACACGGACACATGGACACTGACCCATCATGGACATGGACATATGGACACTGACCCACCATGGACACGGACATATGGACACTGCCCCACCATGGACCCACCATGGACCAACCATGGACACGGACACATGGACACTGACCCATCATGGACATGGACATATGGACACTGACCCACCATGGACACGGACATATGGACACTGCCCCACCATGGACCCACCATGGACCCACCATGGACATGGACACTGCCCCACCATGGACATGGACATATGGACATTGACCCACCATGGACCCACCATGGACCCACCATGGACATGGACACTGCCCCACCATGGACATGGACATATGGACATTGACCCACCATGGACCCACCATGGACCCACCATGGACACTGACACACGGACACTGCCCCACCATGGACCCACCATGGACATGGACACACGGACACTGCCCCACCATGGACCCACCATGGACATGGACACATGGACACTGCCCCACCATGGACATGGACACATGGACACTGCCCCACCATGGACATGGACACATGGACACTGACCCACCATGGACATGGATATATGGACACTGCCCCACCATGGACATGGACATATGGACACTGCCCCACCATGGACCCACCATGGACATGGACACTGCCCCACCATGGACATGGACATATGGACATTGACCCACCATGGACCCACCATGGACATGGACACTGACCCACCACGGACATGGACATATGGACACTGACCCACCATGGACCCACCATGGACATGGACTCATGGACACTGTCCCACCATGGACCCACCATGGACATGGACTCATGGACACTGTCCCACCATGGACCCACCAAGGACCCATCATGGACATGGACACATGGACACTGCCCCACCATGGACACGGACATATGGACACTGCCCCACCATGGACCCACCATGGACCAACCACTGACCCACCACGGACCCACCATGGACCCACCATGGACACACGGACCCTGCCCAACCATGGACCCACCACTGATCCATCATGGACCTATCACTGACCCACCAATGACCCATCCTGGACCCACCATGGACCTACAACGGACCCACCATGGACCTCACAATTGGTCATGGAGACCCCAAAATTAACATTGGAGACCCCAAAATTGGCCATGGAGACCCCAAAATTGGCCATGGAGACCCCAAAATTCATCACGGACACCCCGAAATCGACCCTGGAGACTCCAACATTTACCCTGGAGATCCCAAAATTGGTCAAGACCCCAGAATTGACCCTGGTGACCCCAAAAAGAACCCCAAAATCGACCCAGGAGACCCCAAAATTCATCATGGAACCCCCAAAATTCACCCTGGAGACCCCAAAATTTGTCGTGGAAACCCCAAAAATTGGTCAAGAACCCAAATTTGGTCATGGAGACCCCAAAATTCGTCATGGAAACCCCAAAATTAACATTGGAGATCCCAAAATTGATCATGGAGACCCCAAAATTCACCCTGGAGACCCCAAAAATGGTCAAGAACCCAAATTTGGTAATGGAAACCCCAAAAGTGACCACAGAAACCCCAAAATTGATCATGGAGACCCCAAAATTAACATTGGAGACGCCAAAATTGGTCATGGAGGCCCCAAAATCACCCCTGGAGACCCCAAAATTCATAACAGAAACCCAAAATTCATCATGGAGACACCAAGAGTGACCACAGAGACCCCAAATATGACACTGGAAACCCCAAAATTCAGCATGGAAACGCCAAAATTGGTCATGGAGACCCCAAAATTGGTCAGGAACCCAAATTTGATCATGGAGACCCCAAAATTCACCCTGGAGACCCCAAAATTGGTCATGGAGAACCTAAAATTGGTCAGGAACCCAAATTTGGTCATGGAGAACCCAAAATTCATCATGGAGACCCCAAAATCGACCTTGCTGACCCCCAAATTCACCACGGAACCCCCAAAAAGCGCGGGGGGGGGCCCCACGGGTGGGGGAGGGGCTGGGGCCACGCCCACAGGGGACACCTGGGGACGGTCACGTGACCCTGGGGTGCCCGCGGGTGCCTCACCTGGCCCCGCCCCCCCAGGTGTCAATCACCTCCTCCCCTCCCTACCTGGCCACGCCCACTGCTGACCACGCCCATTGTTGGCCACGCCCATTGTTGGCCACGCCCCCTCCTGGCCAAAGGGCGGTTGGGGGGGGAGGGGAGGGGACTTTGACCCCTGGGAGGGACCGGGAGGGTCCAAAATCCACCTGGGGGGGTCCTAAATCACCTGGGGGGGTTCCAAATCACCTGGGGTTCCTAAATCACCTGGGGGTCCCAAAAATACCTGGGGGGTCCAAAATTCACCTGGGGGTTTCCTAAATCACCTGGGAGGTCATGAGGGGTCCTAAATCACCTGGGGGTTTCCAAAAATACCTGGGAGGGTCCTAAATACACCTGGCAGGGGGGGTCCTAAATCACCTGGAGGGGTCCAAAATTCACCTGGGGGGGTCCAAAATCACTTTGGGGATCCCAAAATACCTGGGGGTGTCAGAGGGGGGTCCTAAATCACCTGGGAGGGTCCAAAAATACCTGGGGGGAGTCCAAAATCCACTGGGGGGGGTTCCTAAATCACCTGGGGGGGTCCCAAAATACCTGGGGGAGTCCAAAATTCACCTGGGAGGGGGTTCCAAAATCACCTGGGGAGGTCACGGGGGTCCTAAATCCCCTGGGGGGGTCCCAAAAATACCTGGGAGGGGCCAAAATCCACCTGGGGGGTTCCTAAATCACCTGGGGGGTTTCAATCCCAAAATCCACCTGGAGGAGTCCAAAATTCACCTGGGAGGGGGGGTGTCCAAAAACACTTGGGAGGGTCCTAAATCACTTTGGGGGGTCCAAAATTCACCTGAAGGGTCCCCCAAGTTCACCTGGAGGGGTCCTAAATCACCTTGGTTGTCCCAAAAATTCCAAAATTCACCTGGAGGGTCCAAAAATACCTGAGGAGGGGGATCCTAAATCACCTTGGGGGGGTCCCAAAATTCACCTGGGGGATCCTAAATCACCTTGGGGGGTCCCAAAATTCACTTGGAGGGTCCAAAAATATCTCAGGGGGGGATCCTAAATCACCTTGGGGGGTCCCAAAATTCACCTGGGGGGATCCTAAATCACCTGGGGGGTCCCAAAAATCACCTGGGGGTCCCAAAATACCCTGGAGGGTCCAAATTACACCTGGGGGCCCCCAAATTCACCTGGTGGGATCCCAAAACACCTGGGGGGGGGGGTCCAAAATCACCTGGGAGGGTCCAAAACACCTGGGGAAAATTCACCTGGGAGGGTCCCAAAAAAAATCCACCTGGGAGGGGGATCCTAAATCACCTTGGGGGGGTCCCAAAATTCACCTGGGGGGATCCTAAATCACCTGGGGGGTGTCCCAAAATTCACCTGCAGGGTCCCCCAAATATCTCAGGAGGGGGATCCTAAATCACCTGGGGGCTTCCCCCAAATTCACCTGGGGATCCTAAATCACCTGGGGTCCCCAAATATCTCAGGAAAAATCACCTGGGGGGTCCAAATTCACCTGGGGATCCTAAATCACCTGGGGGGGGGGGGCCCAAAATTCACCTGAAGGGTCCCCCAAATACACCTGGGGGGGGATCCTAAATCACCTGGGAGGGTCCCAAAAATTCCAAAATTCACCTGGAGGGTCCCCCAAATTCACCTGGGGGGGGATCCTAAATCACCTTGGGGGGGGTCCCAAAATTCACCTGGGGGGGTCCCAAAACACCTGGGGGGGGGATCCTAAATCACCTGGGAGGGTCCCAAAAATTCCAAAATCCACCTGGGGAGGGGGGTCCTAAATCACCTTGGTGGGGGGGTCCCAAAATTCACCTGGAGGGGTCCAAATTACACCTGGGGGGGGATCCTAAATCACCTGGGGGTGGGGGGAAGGTTCCTCTTTTGGGGGGGGGGCGCGACCCCTCCCTCCCTTCCCCCCCCCACCAGCACCGCAGGGGGCGGGGCTTAGGGGGGGTCCCCACCCTGTGACGTCACAGCGCTACGTCACAGCGCGCCCCCCCCCCATAGACTGCAACAAAAGCGCCCAAGGGGGGGGGAGGGGAGGGGATTCCCCCCCTCCGGTACCGGGGAGAGCGGGGACACCCCCCCCCCTCCGCAATGGCGGGAACGGCATCGGCCCCGCCCCTCCCCCCCCCACGGTACCGGTACCGGGACCCCCCCATTCGGTACCGGAATCTCCCATTCGGTACCAGCCCCCTCCCATTCGGCACCAAGACCCCTTCCGGTACCACCGGGACCCCTCCCCACAATCAGATTCGGTACCAGCCCCCTCCCATTCGATACCGAGACCCCTCCGGTACCACCGGGACCCTCCCCACAATCAGATTCGGTACCAGCCCCCCTCCCCCCCGATACAGAGACCCCCCGGTACCTTTGGGGCCTCCCCAGTACGGGGACCCCCGGGACCGGGATCTCGGAACCTCCCGGTACAGAGCATCGAGACCCCCCTTTAAACGGCATCTGCCCGGTACCACCGGGACCCCTCCCCAGTCCCGGTTTCGGTACCACACCCCCCGGTACCCCCATTCTGCAATACCGAGACCCCTCCCAATCCCGAATTCGGTACCGAGACCCCCTCCGGTACCGCCGGGACCTCCTCCGGTAACACCGAGACCCCTCTTCAGGACCGCACTCGGTACCAGAGACCCCCATTCGCTACCGAGACCCCCTCCGGTACCACCGGGACCCCTCCCCAGTCCCGAATTCAGTACCGAGACCCCCTCCGGTAATACCGAGACCCCTCCCCAGTCCCATGTTCGATACCGACACCCTCTCCGGTACCACTAAGACCCTCTCCGGTAATACCGAGACCCCTCCGCAGTCCCGGATTCGCTACCGAGACCCCTCCGGTACCACCGCGACCCCTCCCCAGTCCCAGATTCGGTACCAGCCCCCCATTCGGTACCACCGGGACCCCTCCGCAGTCCCGCACTCGGTACCGAGACCCCTCCGGTACCACCGGGACCCCTCCCCGTACCCACAAAACCGCAGACCCCCCCTCCCCGCCATCCCCGCCCTCCCCGCCGGTTCCCCGCTGGTTCCCCCCCCCTCGCCGCTCCCCGCCCGCTCCTACCGGCGCCGCCGTAGCCGGTGGCGATGGCCCAGGCCAGGCTGGCGGCGCTGCGGGCCCGGTTCCCGTCGTACTGGTCGAGCGGGCGGATCTCGGGCACCAGGAACCCGCGGCGCATGGCGGCGGCGGCGGCCGGAGGAGCCGCCACCATCCCGGGCCCGCCGCCGGGGCCACCGGGGCCGCCGCGGCCGCCGGCGCCGCCTTCGGGTGCGCTCGGAGCGGCTTCGGCCGCGCTCGGCTGCGCTTCGGGGGGGGGCTCGGCTGAGCTTCGGGTGGGTTCGGGTGGGCTCGGCTGCTTCGGGTGGGTTCGGCCGCTTCGGGGAGGCTTCGGGTGGGCTCGGGTGGGTTCGGCGACTTCGGAGAGGTTCGGGTGGGCTCGGTTGCTTCGGAGAGGCTCGGAGAGGCTTCGGGTGGGTTCGGAGAGGCTTCGGGTGGGTTCGGCTGCTTCGGGCAGGTTCGGGTGGGTTCGGCCCCTTCGAGGAGGCTTCGGGTGGGCTCGGGTGGGTTCGGCGACTTCGGAGAGGTTCGTGTGGGCTCGGCTGCCTCCGAGAGGCTCGGAGAGGCTTCGGGTGGGTTCGGCCCCTTCGGAGAGGTTTCGGGCGGGCTCGGGTGGGTTCGGCGACTTCGGAGAGGTTCGTGTGGGCTCGGCTGCCTCCGAGAGGCTCGGAGAGGTTTCGGGCGGGTTCGGGTGGGTTCGGCCCCTTCGGGGAGGCTTCGGGTGGGTTCGGTTGCTTCGGGGGGACTCGGAGAGGCTTCGGGTGGGTTCGGGTAGGTTCGGCCCCTTCGGAAAGGCTTCGGGTGGGTTCGGCCGCTTCGGGTGGGCTCGGCCTCCTCGGAAAGGCTTCGGGTGGGTTCGGCGGCTCTCCGGTGGGCTCGGAGAGGCTCGGAAGGCTTCGGGCGGGCTCGGAAAGGCTTCGGGTGGGCTCGGAAAGGCTTCGGGCGGGTTCGGGGGGGTTCGGGTGGGTTCGAGGGGGTTCGGGCGGTTCCGGGCGGGCGCGGCGCTCGCGCCAGGTGCGGGGAGGGGAGGGGGGGAAGGGGCGGGGCGCACCTGCGGTCACGTGACTGGGGCGAGGGGATGGAGACCACGCCCCCTTTTCTCCGGCGCGCGCGGGGGAAAAAAGGGGGGGCTGGGAGAGGGATACTGGGAATACTGGGAGCGCTGGGAACGTCCCCGTGTCCCCCTCGTGTGTCCGTGTCCGGTGTCCCCGTGTCCCCTCCGTGTCCTTTTCCGTGTCCGGTGTCCCTTTGTCCCTGTCAATGTCCCCATGTCTGTGCCGGTGTCCCCATGTCCCCATGTCCGGTGTCCCCTCCTGTCCCCCTGTCCGTGTCCGGTGTCCCCGTGTCCATTTCAGTGTCCCCCTGTCCCCGTGTCGCTGTCCCGTGTCCTCCTGTCCCTATCTGGCGTCCCCATGGCCATTCCATTGTCCCCATGTCTGTGCCAGTGTCCCCGTGTCCCCACGTCTGTGGTCCCCGTCCTCCTGTCCGTGTCCGGTGTCCCCATGTCCGTGTCCGGTGTCCCCCCATGTCCCCCTCGTGTCCCCATGTCCGTGTCCTGTGTCCCCCCCCGTGTCCCCCTCGTGTCCCCATGTCCATTTCAGTGTCCCCATGTCCGTGTCCCCCCGTGTCCCCCTCGTGTCCCCATGTCCATTTCCGTGTCCCTTTGTTTGTCCGTGTCCCCCATGTCCGGTGTCCCCATGTCCGTGTCCTGTGTCCCCCCCGTGTCCCCCTCGTGTCCCCATGTCCATTTCAGTGTCCCCATGTCCGTGGCCGGTGTCCCCTTCGTGTCCCTTTGTCTGTGTCCGGTGTCCCCAATGTCCGTGTCTGATGTCCCCCCCATGTCCGGTGTCCCCATGTCCATTTCATTGTCCCCATGTCTGTCCCCATGTCGGTGTCCCTTTGTCCATTTCAGTGTCCCCCTGTCCCCGTGTCTGGTGTCCCCGTGTCCGTGTCCGGTGTCCCCATGTCTGTGTCTGATGTCCCCCCATGTCCGGTGTCCCCATGTCCATTTCATTGTCCCCATGTCTGTCCCCATGTCCATGTCCTGTGTCCCCCCCATGTCCCCGTGTCCCTCTCCGTGTCCCCGTGTCCCCATGTCCCTGTCGGTGTCCCCGGTGTCCCCCGTGTCCCTGTCAGTGTCCCCATGTCCGTGTGTCCACGTTGGTGTCCCCATGTCCATGTCCGTTGTCCCCCTCATGTCCCCGTGTCCCTCTCCGTGTCCGGTGTCCCTGTGTCCCTGTCAGTGTCCCCGTGTCCCTGTCAGTATCTCTGTGTCTGATGTCCCCGTGTCCCTGTGTCTGTCCCCGTGTCCGTGTCCCTGTCAGTGTCCCCATGTCTGGTGTCCCCATGTCTGGTGTCCCATGTCCCCGTGTCCCTGTCCGTGTCCCTGTCAGTGTCCCCGTGTCTGGTGTCACCATGTCCGTGTCTCTGTCCCCGTGTCCGGTGTCCCCCCCGTGTCCCAGTGTCTGTGTCCATTGTCCCCCCCGTGTCCCTGTGTCCGGTGTCCCCATGTCCGGTGTCCCTGTCACTGTCCCCATGTCCCCGTGTCCCTGTGTCCATTGTCACCCCCGTGTCCCTGTGTCCGGTGTCCCCGTGTCCGGTGTCCCTGTCCCCATGTCCCCGTGTCCCTGTGTCCATTGTCACCCCCCCCGTGTCCCTGTCACTGTCCCTGTGTCCGGTGTCCCTGTCACTGTCCCCCTGTCCCCGTGTCCGGTGTCCCTGTGTCCATTGTCCCCCCCGTGTCCCTGTGTCTGTGTCCATTGTCCCCCCCGTGTCCCTGTGTCTGTGTCCATTGTCCGTCCCGTGTCCCTGTCACTGTCCCTGTGTCCGGTGTCCCTGTGTCCATTGTCCCCCCGTGTCCCTGTCACTGTCCCTGTGTCCATTGTCCCCCCCCGTGTCCCTGTCCCCGTGTCCGGTGTCCCTGTCGGTGTCCCTGTGTCCATTGTCACCCCCCCCCGTGTCCCTGTCACTGTCCCTGTGTCCGGTGTCCCTGTTGGTGTCCCTGTCACTGTCCCCCTGTCCCCGTGTCCCCCTGTGTCCATTGTCCCATTGTCCCCTGTGTCTGTGTCCATTGTCTGTGTGTGTCCCTGTCACTGTCCCCGTGTCCGGTGTCCCTGTCGGTGTCCCTGTCACTGTCCATTGTCCCCCCCTCCGTGTCCCTGTCCCCGTGTCCGGTGTCCCTGTTGATGTCCCTGTCCCTGTCAGTGTCCATTGTCCCCCCCCCCGTGTCCCTGTCCCCGTGTCCCTGTCCCCGTGTCCGGTGTCCCTGTCACTGTCCCCCTGTCCCCGTGTCCCTGTGTCCATTCTCCCCCCCCCGTGTCCCTGTCGCCGTGTCCGGTGTCCCCCGGCCCCTCCCCGTGTCCTATTTTCCCGCCGTGGCCATGGCAACGGGGACAGACACGGGACACGGGGGGGGACACGGCGGGGACAGGGATGGGGACAGGGAGGGGACACGGAGGGGACAGGGACAGACACGGCGGGGGACATGAGAGAGGGACAGGGATGGGGACAGGGAGGGGACAGGGACAGGGATGGGGACAGGGAGGGGACAGGGACAGACACGGCGGGGGACATGGCAGGGACAGCGATGGGGACAAGGGAGGGGACAGGGATGGGGACAGAGAGAGGGGACAGGGATGGGGATGGGGACAGACACGGGACACGGGGGGGACAGCGATGGGGACAGGGACAGGGATGGGGACAGGGAGGGGACAGGGATGGGGACAGGGAGGGGACAGGGACAGGGATGGGGACAAGGGACAAACGGGACATGGGGACAGGGACAGGGATGGGGACAGGGAGGGGACACTGAGGGGACAGGGATGGGGACAGGGACAGACACGGGACACGGGGACAGGGACGAGGACAAAGGACAAACAGGGGACGTGGGGGACAGGGATGGGGACACTGAGGGGACAGGGATGGGGACACTGAGGGGACAGGGATGGGTACACAGGAGGACCATGAAGACAGGGATGGGGACAGGGATGGGGACAGGGAGGGGACATGGAAGTGACAAAGTTGGGGACGCTGAGAGGGACACGGCAGTGACAGGGATGGGGACAGGGAGGGGACAGGGATGGGGACAGACACGGGACACGGGACACGGGGACAGGGACAAGGGACAAACAGGGGACATGGGGAGGGACATGGGGACAGGGATGGGGACACTGAGGGGGACAGGGATGGGGACATGGAGGGGACAGGGAAGTGACAGAGTTGGGGACACTGAGAGGGACACGGCAGTGACAGGGAGGGGACAGGGGACATGGGGACAGGGATGGGGACACTGAGGGGGACATGGCAGTGACAGGGATGGGGACAGGGAGGGGACAGGGACAGGGATGGGGACAGACACGGGACACGGGGACAGGGAGAAGGGACAAACAGGGGACATGGGGAGGGACATGGGGACACTGAGGGGACAGGGAGGGGACAGGGACAGGGATGGGGACAGGGAGGGGACAGGAGGGATGGGGGAAGACAGGGATGGGGACACGGGGGGACATGGAGGGACACGGAGGGGACAGGGATGGGGACAGGGACACAGAGGGGACAGGGACAGGGATGGGGACATGGGAGGGGACAGGGATGGGGACAGGGATGGGGACGCTGAGGGGACAGGGACAGGGACACAGAGGGGACAGGGACAGGGATGGGGACAGGGGAGGGGACAGGGATGGGGACAGGGATGGGGTCAGGGAGGGGAAGGGGACATGGAGGGACATGGGGACATCAAAGGGACAGGGATGGGGACACGGAGGGGACACGGGGCCATGGAGGGGACCTGGGGACACCAGAGGGGCCTGGAGGGGACTTGGGGACATGAAAGGGACACGATGGGGACATGGAGGGGATTTGGGGACACGGAGGGGACACAGGAAGGGACCTGGGGACAGGGAGGGACATAAATGGGGACACGGAGGGGACTTGGGGACACAGGAAGGGACCTGGGGAGGATTTGGAGGGACACAAAGGGGACATGGAGGGGACGTGGGGACACCAAAGGGACACGATGGGGACATGGAGGGGATTAGGGGACAGGGAGGGGACACAGGAGGGGACATGGAGGGGACTTGGGGACATGAAAGGGACACGATGGGGACATGGAGGGGACACGGAGGGGACACAGGAAGGGACCTGGAGAGGATTTAGGGACATAAAAGGACATAAAGGGGACTTGGGGACATGTGAGGGACACGATGGGGACATGGAGGGGACACAGGAGGGGACTTAGGGACACTAAAGGGACACAGAGGGGACACCAGGGGGATTTGGGGACACCAAAGGGACACCTCAGGTGGCACCGAGGGGATTTGGGGACACGAAGGGGACACTGTGGGGACACAAAAGGGACCTGGGGACACCAAGGGTGGCACCGAGGGGATTTGGGGACACCAAAGGGACACAGGAAGGGACCTGGAGGGGACTTGGGGACATGAAAGGGACACAGAGGGGACACAGAGGGGATTTGGGGACACCAAAGGGACACCGAGGGGATTTGGGGACAGTGGGGGAGATTTGGGGACACCGAGGGGGATTTGGGGACACAGAGGGACAAGGGAGGGACACAAAGGGACACAGAGGAGATTTGGGGACACTGAGGGGGATTTGGGGACACTGAGGGGGGGGATTTGGGGACACCAAAGGGACATCTAGGGGGACACAGAGGGATTTGGGGACAGGGGGGATTTGGGGACACTGAGGGGGATTTGGGGACACCAAAGGGACACAGAGGGGACACCGTGGGGATTTGGGGACACGTAGGGTGGCACTGAGGGGATTTGGGGACAGTGGGGGGGATTTGGGGACAGTGGGGGGGATTTGGGGACGCCGCGGGGATTTGGGGACACCAAAGGGACACAGAGGGGACACAGAGGGGATTTGGGGACACCGCGGGGCTTTGGGGACAGCTCCGGTGCCGGTGCCACCCCCGCGGCGGGGGGGGGGGGGGGCACACCCGGGGCCCTGCCCCTCCCCCCCTGCCCGGTCCGGCCGGTCCAACTGGTTGAACTGGGAGTGGGGGAGGGGCGGGGCGGGGGTTGGGGTGGGGGGGAGGGGCTGGGGGTGGGGGGGCAGCGGGGGGTTCCCCCTCCCCCCCCCCCGTTAATCCGCGGCCGCCGGGGCCCCTTAAGAGGCTTAAAGGGGGGAGGAGGGGAGGGACCGAAATCAGCGCGCCCCTCCCCCACCCCCAAACCAAACTTCATCCCATCCCCCTCCCCCAAAATTCCCACCCATCCCCCACCCCCCGGACCCCAAAAATTCCCACCCTCCCCACCCCCAAATTCCTGCCCCTCCCCCCCCCACAAATTCTCCCCTCCCCCACCCCAAATTTCCCCACCCCCCCCCACCCCCAAAACCCCCAAATTTTCCAAGCCCCTCCCCCACCCCAAATCCCTCCCCCACCCCCCACCAAAGCCCCTCCCCCTCTTTTTTGGGGTCACCCCCATTTATTTGGGGTCGGGCGCCCCCTCCAGATGTTTTGGGGGGGGGTTCCCATAGGGACGTCACAATCCAGATGTTGGGGATGGGGGGGGGGGCTGTAGCCCCTCTCCCCTCGCTGAGCCAAATCCCCATCCAGATGTTGGGGTCCCCATCCCCCAGATGTTGGGGTCTCCCATACCCCCCGGATTTCAAGGCCCCCATTCCAGATGTTGGGGGGGGTCCCGATTCCAGATGTTGGTAGTCCCCGCCCTGACCATGGGGTCCTCGTCCAGATGTTGATGTCCCCCATTCCAGATGTTGAGGTCCCCACCCCGATTTCAAGGTCCCCGTTCCAGATGTTGGGGTCCCCACCCTGACTGTGGGGGGGTCCTCATCCAGATGTTGGGGGTCTCCATCCAGATGTTGACGCTCCCATCCAGATGTTTTGTTCTCTGGGTCACCCCGATTTCAAGGTCCCCGTTCCAGATGTTGGGGTCCCAACCGGGGTTCTAACAATATTTGGGGGGGGGTCCCCCATCCAGATGTTGGGGGTCCCATCACCCTCCGGGGAGGGGTCCCCATTCCAGATGTTGAGGTCCCCACCTCGACCTTTGGATTCCCATCCAGATGTTGGGGTCCCCTCCCAGACTTCCGGGTCCCCATTCCAGATGTTGGGGTCCTCACCCTGAGGGGGGTGTTCCCATCCAGATGTTGGGGTCCCTGTCCAGATGTTGGGGTCCCATCCCCCCCACCAGGCTCCCCATTCCAGATGTTGGGGTCCCAACCGGGACCCTCCCAACACTGGGGATCCCCCATCCAGATGTTGGGGTCCCCATTCCAGATGTTGACCCCACCCCCGCCCTCCCCACCCCTTTCTGCCCCTCCCCCCAACCTGGGCGTGGCTATGACCCCTCCTCGGCCCCTCCCCCCAGGAACTCGCCAATCAGCTTGGCCAGGGGGCGGGGCCTCTCCTCGGGCAGCCAATGGGAGGCGCCGGGCAGGAGGCGGAGGCGGGCGGAGGGGCGGAGCCAGCGCAGGTGGGCGGGGCCAAGGCGCGGGTCCAGGAAGGCGTCGCGGGAGCCCCAGAGCAGCAGCGTGGGGGGAGGGGGCGGCTCCCGCGGGATGGGCGTGGCCCTGGAGGGGGAGGGGACAGGTCAGGGACATGGGGACAGCTTGGGGACACCTGGGGACAGGTGAGGACAGGTGAGAGACATGGGGACACTTTGGGGACACCTGGGGACTGGTGAGGGACACCTGGGGACAGGTGGGGACAGGTGAGGGACACCTGGGGACAGGAGGGGACAGGTGAGGGACACCTGGGGACACCTTGGGGACAAGAGGGGACAGGTGAGGGACACCTGGGGACAGGTGGGGACAGGTGAGGGACACCTGGGGGGGACACCTGGGGACAGGTGAGGGACACCTGGGGACACTTTGGGGACAGGTGGGGGACAGGTGGGGACAGGTGAGGGACACCTGGGGACACGTTGGGGACACCTGGGGACAGGTGGGGACAGGTGAGGGACACCTGGGGACACTTTGGGGACAGGTGAGGGACATGGGGACACCTTGGGGACACCTGGGGACAGGTGAGGGACAGGTGAGGGACACCTGGGGACACCTTGGGGACAGGTGGGGACAGGTGAGGGACACCTGGGGACACTTTGGGGACAGGTGAGGGACATGGGGACACTTTGGGGACACCTGGGGGACAGGTGAGGGACATGGGGACACCTGGGGACACTTTGGGGACAGGTGAGGGACATGGGGACACTTTGGGGACACCTGGGGACAGGTGAGGGACAGGTGAGGGACATGGGGACACTTTGGGGACACCTGGGGACTGGTGAGGGACACCTGGGAGACAGGTGAGGGACAGCTGGGGACAGTTTGGGGACAGGTGAGGGACACCTGGGGACAGGTGAGGGACACCTGGGGACACTTTGGGGACAGGTGGGGGACAGGAGGGGACAGGTGAGGGGCACCTGGGGGAAAGTGGGGTCACCCAACGTGGTACCACCACCCAACTGGAAGAACCCAAACCCAACTGGGACCACCCAATGGAGTCCCACCACCCAAGTGGAAGAACCCAAACCCAACTGGGACCACCCAAACCCAACTGGGGTCACCTAATGGAGTCCCACCGCCCAACTGGGACCACCCAAACCCGACTGGGATCACCCAATGGAGTCCCACCGCCCAACTGGGACCACCCAAACCCGACTGGGATCACCCAATGGAGTCCCACCGCCCAACTGGGACCACCCAAACCCGACTGGGATCACCCAATGGAGTCCCACCACCCAAGTGGAAGAACCCAAACCCAACTGGGATCACCCAATGGGGTCCCACCACCCAACTGGAAGAACCCAGCTTAATTGAACCCAACTGGGATCATTCCAAACCCAACTGGGACCACCCAAACCCAACTGGGACCACCCAAACCAACTGGAAGCACCCAAACCCAACTGGGACCACCCAATAGGGTCCCACCACCCAACTGGGACCACCCAAACCCAACTGGGACCACCCAATGGAGTCCCACCACCCAAGTGGAAGAACCCAAACCCACTGGGACCACCCAAACCAACTGGAAGCACCCAAACCCAACTGGGGTCACCCAATGGGGTCCCACCACCACAACCACCCAAGTGGAAGAACCCAAACCCAACTGGGATCACCCAATGGAGTCCCACCACCCAAGTGGGAGCATCAAAACCCAACTGGGACCATTCAAACCCAACTGGGATCACCCAATGGAGTCCCACCACCCAAGTGGGAGCATCAAAACCCAACTGGGACCATTCAAACCCAACTGGGATCACCCAATGGAGTCCCACCGCCCAAGTGGAAGAACCCAAACCCAACTGGGACCACCCAAACCCAACTGGGACCACCCAAACCCAACTGGGGTCACCCAATGGGGTCCCACCACCCAACTGGGATCACCCAAACCCAACTGGAAGAACCCAAACCCAACTGGGACCGCCCAATGGGGTCCCACCACCCAACTGGGACCACCGAAACCCAGCTGTAAGAACCGAAACCCAACTGGGGTCACCTAATGGGGTCCCACCACCCACGTTGAAGAACCCAAACCCAAGTGGAAGAACCCAAACCCAACTGGGGTCACCTAATGGGGTCCCACCACCCACGTTGAAGAACCCAAACCCAAGTGGAAGAACCCAAACCCAACTGGGGTCACCTAATGGGGTCCCACCACCCAACTGGGATCACCCAAACCCAACTGGAAGAACCCAAACCCAACTGGGACCGCCCAATGGGGTCCCACCACCCAACTGGGATCACCCAAACCAACTGGAAGAACCCAAACCCAACTGGGGTCACCCAATGGGGTCCCACCACCCAACTGGGACCACCCAAGGCCCCACACACCCGAAGAGGTTTCGGTAGTAGTGGATGGGGGGGCTGAGCCCCCCGGGCTGGGAGAGGCTGAACAGGTACGAGTCGAGCTCCTGCTCCGAGAGGCGCCAGGCCGGGTCCTGGATGCCCGTCAGGGCGCTGGTCAGGAACCACCGCACCAGCTGGGGGGGCACCCAAATTTGGGGGGAAAATGGGAGAAATCAGGACTGGGGGGACACCATAAACTGGGGGGAAAATGGGGAAATCAGGGCTGGGGACACCAAAAACTGGGGGAAATGGAGGAAATCAGGGGGGGGGACACCTGAAAAATTGAGGACAAATGGGGGGAAATCAGGGGGGGGGGGCACCAAAATTGGGGGAAAAAGGGGGGAAATCGGGGCTGGGGGACACTTGGGGGACACCCAAAATTTGGGACAAAATGGCGTCTGGGTGGTGGCAAACACCCAAAATTAGGGACAAAATGGAGGACACAAGGTCTGGGGGACATCAAGCCAAAATTGGGGACAAAATGGGGAAAATTTGGGCTGGGGGGACACAAAAATTGGGGGGAAAATGGGGAAATCAGGGCTGGGGGACACCCAAAATTGGGGAAAATGGGGAAATCAGGGACTGGGGGCACCCAAAAATGGGGGGAAATGGGGAAATCAGGGCTGGGGGACACAAAAATGGGGGGGAAATGGGGAAATCAGGGCTGGGGGACACAAAATTGGGGGGAATATGGGGGAAATCAGGGCTGGGGGACATCCAAAACTGGGGGGAAAATGGGGAAAATCAGGAATGGGGGGACATCCAAAATTGGGGACAAAATGGGGGAAATCACAACTGGGGGGACATCCAAAATTGGGGACAAAATGGGGGAAATCAGGACTGGGGGGACACCAAAATTGGGGGGAAAAATGGGGGAAATCGGGGCTGGGGGACACCAGGGGACACCCAAAATTTGGGACAAAATGGCGTCTGGGTGGTGGCAAACGGCCAAAAATTAGGGACAAAATGGAGGACACAAGGTCTGGGTGACATCAAGCCCCAAAAATTGGGGACAAAATGGGGAAAATTTGGGCTGGGGGGACACTCAAAATTGGGGGGAAAATGGGGAAATCAGGGCTGGGGGGACACCCAAAATTGGGGGGAAAATGGGGGAAATCAGGGCTGGGGGAGCACCCAAAATTGGGGGGGAAATGGGGGAAATCAGGGCTGGGGGACACCGAAAATTGGGGACAAAATGGGGGAAATCAGGGCTGGGAGACACCATAGGGACACACAAAATTTGGGACAAAATGGGGGAAATCAGGACTGGGGGGACATCCAAAATTCGAGGGAAAATGGGGGAAATCAGGACTGGGGGGACACCGTAGGGACACCCAAAATTTGGGACAAAATGGGGGAAATCAGGGCTGGGGGGACACCCAAAATTGGGGACAAAATGGGGGAAATCAGGGCTGGGAGACACCATAGGGACACCCAAAATTTGGGACAAAATGGGGGAAATCAGGGCTGGGGGACACTGAAAATTGGGGGGAAAATGGGGAAAATCAGGGCTGGGGGGACACCCAAAACTGGGGACAAAATGGGGGAAATCAGGGCTGGGGGGCACCCAAAATGGGGGGAAAATGGGGGAAATCAGGACTGGGGGGACATCCAAAATTCGAGGGAAAATGGGGAAAATCAGGGCTGGGGAGACACCCAAAATTGAGGACAAAATGGGAAAAATCAGGACTGGGGGGACACCCAAAAATTTGGGATAAAATGGGGACAAAATGGGGGTAGCAGGTGCCAGGACCCCGAAAATTGGGGACAAAATGGCGGCTGGGTGGTGGCAAACGGGGCAAAATTGGGGACAAAATGGAGGAAATGATGACAAAATGGAGGATGTGAGGTCTGGGTGACATCAAGCCGCAAAAGTTGGGGACAAAATGGGGGAAATGGGGGTTGGGGACACCACAGCCCCAAAAATTTGGGATAAAATGGGGGAAATGGGGGTTGGGGTCACCAAGACCCTGAAAACTTGGGGCACCAAGGGGGACACGGGGCTGTGGGGACACCAGGGGACACCCAAAACTGGGGACAAAATGGGGGAAATCAGGGTTGGGGGGTGCTGAGACCTCAAAAATTTGGGATAAAATGGGGAAAATCAGGGCTGGGGTGTGCCAGGAACCCAAAAATTTGGGATAAAATCGGGGACAGAATGGGGCTGGGGGGACACTGAGAATTGGGGACAAAATGGGGGAAATCAGGATCGGGGGGACACCCAAAACTGGGGACAAAGTGGGGAAATCGGGGCTGGAGGGACACGAAAACGGGGGACAAAGTGGGGGAAATGGGGGTTGGGGGGTGCCAGGACCCCGAAAATTTGGGACAAAATGGGGGAAACGACGACAAAATGGAGGATGTGAGGTCTGGGTGACACCAAGCCCTCAAAATTGGGGACAAAGGGGGGGACAAAAGATCTGGGTGACACCAAGCCCCCAAAATTGGGGACAAAGGGAGAGGGACACAAGGTCTGGGTGACACCAAGCCCCCAAAATTGGGGACAAAGGGGGGGACAACACTTTGGGGTTGGGCTTCTTGAGGAGCTCCTTGGGGTGGGAGATGGGGACAGAGGGGACAGGGAGGGGACGGAGGTGACAGGGAGGGGGCAGAGGGGGCACAGGGAGGGGATGAAGGGGATAGAAGGGACACAGAGAGGACAGGGAGGTGACAGGGAGGGGACAGAGGTGACAGGGAGGGGACGGAGGTGACAGGGAGGGGACAGGGAGGGGACGGAGGTGACAGGGAGGGGCAGAGGGGCTGGGGAGGGATGAAGGGATAGATGGGACACAGAGAGGACAGGGAGGTGACAGGGAGGGGACAGAGGTGACAGGGGGGGGTTGAGGTGACAGGGAGGGACGGAGGGACAGGGGGGGACAGGGAGGGGATGAAGGGGATAGAAGGGACACAGAGGGGACAGAGTGGACAGGGAGGGGACAGGGAGGGGACAGAGGCGACAGGGCAGGGACAGAGAGTACAGGGAGGGGATGGAGGGGGTAGAGGTGACAAGGAGGTGACAGAAGGGACAGAGAGGGGATGGAGAGGACAGAGGGGGCACAGAGGTGACAGGGAAGTGATAGAGGGCACAGAGGGGACAGGGAGGTGACAGAAAGGGGACAGGGAGGTGACAGAGGGGACAGAGGTGACAGGGGACAGAGGGAACAGGGAGGGCACAGAGGGGACACGGAGGTGACAGAAGGGACAGAGAGGGGATGGAAGGGACAGGGAAGGCACAGAGGTGACAGGGAGGGGATGGAGGAGACAGGGAGGGGACAGAGGGGACAGAGGGGACACAGAGGTGACAGAGGGGACAGCTGACCTGGAAGTCGGCCAGGGACAGCAGCAGCTCGGGCAGCCAGGGCAGCTGGAACAGGAAGATGTAACAGGAGCGGAGCAGCTGCGACGGGTGACGGGCGGTGAAGGCTGGGACACAGAGGGGACACCGTGGGGACAGGGACACCATGGTGTCACCACGGGGCCACCACAGGGTCAGGGACGTCAGCGTTGGGACAGGGACAGGGCCACCATGGGGACAGAGACAGGGACAGGGAGAGGACACCGTGGGGACAGGGACAGGGACGCCTCCGATGTCCCCAACATCCCCCATTGTCCCCAGTGTCCCGTGTCCCCAATATCCCCTCATGTCCCACTGTCCCCGTCGTCCCCAATGTCCTCAATGTCCCCAAGCACCCCCAACATCCCCCAGTGTCCCCAATCCCCCCAATGTCCCCAATCCCCCAATGTGTCCCCACTGTCCCCAATATCCCAAATTCCCCCAGTGTCCCCAATGTCCCCCAACACCCCCAGTGTCCCCAGTGTCCCCATTGTCACCTGCCATCACCCCCTGTGGGGCGTGTCCATCACCACCATCTTCTCATGTCCCCATTGTCCCCAATGTCCCCACTGTCCCCAATCCCCCCAATGTCCCCAATCCCCCCATTGTCCCCAATGTCCCCAATCCCCCCATTGCCCCCAATGTCCCCAATGTCCCCAATCCCCCCATTGTCCCCAATGTCCCCAATGTCCCCAATGTCCTCTCCGTCCCTGTCACCTGCCATCACCGCCCTGTCGGGCGCGTCCATCACCACCAGATTCTCATGTCCTCAGTGTCCCCAGTGTCCCCAGTGTGCCAAATGTCCCCAATGTCCTCAATCCCCCCAGTGTCCCCATTGTCCCCAATGCCCCCAATCCCCCCAATGTCCCCAATGTCCCCAACACCCCCTCGTGTCCCCAACACCCCCAGTGTCCCCACTGTCCCCAATGTCCCCAATATTCCCAATGTCCCCAATCCCCCCATTGTCCCCAATGTCCCCAATCCCCCCCTTGTCCCCAATGTCCCCAATGTCCTCTCCGTCCCTGTCACCTGCCATCACCGCCCTGTGGGGCGCGTCCATCACCACCAGCTTCTCATGTCCCCAATGTTCCCAATGTCCCCAATCCCCCAATGTGTCCCCACTGTCCCCAATATCCCAAATGTCCCCAGTGTCCCCAATGTCCCCAACACCCCCTCGTGTCCCCTCTGTCCCCATTGTCACCTGCCATCACCGCCCTGTGGGGCGCGTCCATCACCACCAGCTTCTCATGTCCTCAGTGTCCCCAGTGTGCCAAATGTCCCCAATGTCCCCAATGTCCTCAATCCCCCCATTGTCCCCAATGTCCCCAATGTCCCCAATCCCCCCATTGTCCCCAATGTCTCCAATGTCCCCAATGTCCTCTCCATCCCTGTCACCTGCCATCACCGCCCTGTGGGGCGCGTCCATCACCACCAGCTTCTCATATCCTCAGTGTCCCCAGTGTGCCAAATGTCCCCAATGTCCCCAATGTCCTCAATCCTCCCAATGTCCCCAATGTCCCCAATCCCCCCAATCCCCCCATTGTCCCCAATGTCCCCAATGTCCCCGCTGTCCCCTCTGTCCCCATTGTCACCTGCCATCACCGCCCTGTGGGGCGCGTCCATCACCACCAGCTTCTCATGTCCTCAGTGTCCCCAGTGTGCCAAATGTCCCCAATGTCCCCAATGTCCCCAATCTCCCCAATGTCCCCAATCCCCCCAATGTCCCCAATGTCCTCAATCCCCGCATTGTCCCCAATGTCCTCAATCCCCCCAATGTCCCCAATGTCCCCAACACCCCCTTGTGTCCCCAACACCCCCTCGTGTCCCCTCTGACCCCATTGTCACCTGCCATCACCCCTGTGGGGCAAGGCCCATCACCACCATTCTCATGTCCCCAAGCCCCCCAATGTCCCCAGTCCCCCCATTGTCCCCAATGTCCCCAATGTCCCCAATATCCCCAATGTCCCCAGTCCCCCCATTGTCCCCAATGTCCCCAGTGTCCCCAATATCCCCAATGTCACCAATCCCCCCAATGTCCCCATTGTCCCCAATCCCCCCATTGTCCCCAATGTCCCCAGTGTCCCCATTGTCACCTGCCATCACCGCCCTGTGGGGCGCATCCATCACCACCAGCTTCTCATGTCCTCAGTGTCCCCAGTGTGCCAAATGTCCCCAATGTCCCCAATGTCCTCAATCCCCCCAGTGTCCCCATTGTCCCCAATGCCCCCAACACCCCCTCGTGTCCCCAACACCCCCAGTGTCCCCACTGTCCCCAATGTCCCCACTGCCCCCAATGTCCCCAATATCCCCAATGTCCCCAATGTCCCCAATCCCCCCACTGTCCCCAATGTCCCCCAACACCGCCTCATGTCCCCTCTGTCCCTGCTGTCCCCTCTGTCCCCATTGTCACCTGCCATCACCGCCCTGTGGGGCGCGTCCATCACCACCAGCTTCTCCACCAGCCGCGGGTGGCTCGAGGCCAGCTCCCAGGCCAGGACCCCTCCCCAGTCGTGCCCCACCAGGACGACACTGGGATTTTTTGGCGTCCCCAGGGCCTCGACATTGGGGTCATGATGTCAGATGAGCAGCAGCTCCAGCCGGTAGCTGCCCCTGCCCGGGCAGGGACTCAGGGGTCCCTTGGGGCCCATTCCCCCAACAGGTCCGGGGCCACCATTGGAACCGCCCGAACTGGGACAGCAGGTGGCGCCAGCAGAACCTGGGGACATGGGGACAATGGGGACATTGGGGACATTGGGGACAAGGGGGGGATTGGGGACATTGGGGACATTGGGGACATTGGGGACAAGGGGGGGATTGGGGACACCAGGGATATTGGGGGACATTGGGAACAGCGGGGACAGCAGGGACATGGGGGCCATTGGGGACATTGGGGACAGTGGGGACAGTGGGGACAGAGGGGACATTGGGGACAGCGGGGATATTGGGGACATTGGGGACAGATGGGGACATTGGGGACATTGGGAACAGCGGGGACAGCAGGGGACAGCGGGACAACGGGGACATTGGGGACAGCTGGGGACAGGGGGGACATTGGGGACAGCGGGGACATTGGGGACACTGGGGACATTGGGGACAGCGGGGACACTGGGGACATTGGGGACAGTGGGGACAGCGGAGACATTGGGGATATTGGGGACAGCGGGGAGACATTGGGGACATTGGGAGGACAGCTGGGGACATTGGGGACATGGGGGACATTGGGGACACCGGGGGCACATTGAGGACAGCGGGGACACCTGGAGACACAGGGATGAGAGCATGGGGACACTTCAGGGACACCTTGGGGACACTTTGGGGACATCTGGGGACATTTGGTGGCACTGACCAGTTCTGGGGGAAGCCGTGGAGCAGCAGCATCAGGGGGGCGCCAGGGGACCCCGAGCGACGTAATGGAGACGCAGCCCCGAGCCCTGGGGACATTGGGGACAATGGGGACATTGAGGGGACATCGGGGAGACATTGGGGACATTGGGGTGACACAGGGACCCAAAAAAATCCACCCAAAATCCCCCCAAAATCCCCAAATAAACCCCCAAAAATGTCCCAAAAATCTCCCTAAAATCCCCCCAAAATCTCCCAAATAATGCCCCAAAAATCCCCCAAAATCCCAAAATAATGCCCCCAAAATCCCCCCAAAATCCTCAAAAAACCCCCAAAAATGTCCCAAAAATCCTCCAAAAATCTCCCTAAAATCCCAAAAAGTCCCCCAAATAAATCCCCCAAAATCCCCCCAAAAATCCCCAAAGAAACGCCAAAAAATGTCCCCAAAATCCTCCAAAAATCTACCTAAAATGCTCCCTAAAATCCCAAAATAACTCCCAAAAAATCCCCCCAAAATCCTCCAAAAATCCCCCTAAAATAAAAAAAAAAATCCCCTCAAATTCCCCCCCAAAAAACCCAAATAAACCCCCAAAAATCCCCCCAAAAATCCCCAGAGAAACCCCCCAAAAATGTCCAAAAAATCCTCCAAAAATCTCCCTAAAATGCCCAAAAAATCTCCCAAAAAATCCCCAAAAAACCCCAACCCCCCCCCCCCAAATGCCCCCATCACCCTCACCCGCAGGTGCTGGTGCTCCCCGAAATTCCTCCAAAATCCCCTAAACCCCCAAAATCCCCCAAAATGCCCTAAAAATCCCCCCAAAATCCCGAAAAATCCCCCTAAAATGCCCCAAAAAACCCCAAAATCCCCCCAAACGCCCCTGACCCGCAGCCGCGGGTGCCGGTGCTCCCCGAAGCTCCTCCAAAAATCTCCCTAAAATGCCCCTAAAATCCCCCCCAAAAAGCCCCAAAAATGCCCTAAAAATCCCCCCAAAAAATCCCCCTAAAATCCCCAAAAATCCCCCAGAAATAAAAAAAAAATCCCCCAAATAAACCCCCCCAAATCCCCAAAGAAACCCCAAAAAATCTCCCAAAAATCCCCCAAAAATCCCCCCCCCTAAAATCCCTCTAAAATCCCCCCAAAAATCCCCCCCCAAACCCCCCAAACTCCCCCCAAACGCCCCTGACCCGGAGCCGCAGGTGCCGGTGCTCCCAGTTCCTCCAAAATCCCCAAAATGCCCCTAAATCCCCCCAAAAACCCCAAAATCCCCAAAATCCCCCAAATCCCCCTAAAACCCCCAAAATTCCACAAAATCCAAAATCCCCCAAACTCCCCCCCAAACGGCCCCTGACCCGCAGCCGCAGGTGCCGGTGCTCCCCGAAGGCGCCGTCGCGCAGCCCGGGCGGGGCCCGGTCCCGCCGGTGCCGGCCGAAGGCGGCGCGGGGCCCGCGGCGCAGCAGCAGCGCCGCCGCCCAGAGCGCAAAGGCCGCGCCCGAGGCCACCGCGGCCACCGCGAGGGCGGCGCGGGCCAGGAGAGCCCGCAGGGACAGCAGGAGCCGCGTGGGGGCCAGGAGCAGCGAGAGCAGGCGGCGCGGCATGGGGACACCTGGGGACATGGGGACAGAGGGACATTGGCATGGGGACAGCTGGGGACATGGGGACACGGGGACATGGGGACATCGGCATGGGGACATCGGCATGGGGACATTGGGACATTGGGGGCCAGGAGCAGCGACAGCAGGCGGCGAGGCATGGGGACACCTGGGGACAGAGGGACATGGGGACATGGGGACACCTGGGGACATGGGGACATTGGCATGGGGACAGCTGGGGGGACATGGGGACATGGGGACAGAGGGACATCGGCATGGGGACATTGGGACATGGGGACATTGGGGGCCGGGAGCAGCGACAGCAGGCGGCGCGGCATGGGGACACCTGGGGACATGGGGACATTGGGACATCGGCATGGGGACAGCAGGCGGCGCGGCATGGGGACACCTGGGGACATGGGGACATGGGGACATGGGGACATCGGCATGGGGACACCTGAGGGGACACCTGGGGACATGGGGACATCGGCATGGGGACATGGGGACATTGGGACATTGGGACATTGGGGGCCAGGAGCAGCGACAGCAGGCGGTGAGGCATGGGGACACCTGGGGACACCTGGGGACAGAGGGACATGGGGACATCGGCATGGGGACATTGGGGGCCAGGAGCAGCGAGAGCAGGCGGCGCGGCATGGGGACACCTGGGGACAGAGGGACATCGGCATGGGGACACCTGGGGACATGGGGACATTGGGACATTGGGGCCAGGAGCAGCGACAGCAGGCGGCGCGGCATGGGGACACCTGGGGACATGGGGACAGAGGGACATGGGGACACCTGGGGGGACATGGGGACATTGGGGGCCAGGAGCAGGGACAGCAGGCGGCGCGGCATGGGGACACCTGGGGGGACATGGGGACACCTGGGGGGACATGGGGACATCGGCATGGGGACATTGGGACACAGGAACATGGGGACATCGGGACATCGGCATGGGGACAGCAGGCGGCGCGGCATGGGGACACCTGGGGACATGGGGACATTGGCATGGGGACAGGGACATTGGGGGCCAGGAGCAGGGACAGCAGGCAGCGAGGCATGGGGACACCTGGGGACAGAGGGACATGGGGACACCTGGGGACATGGGCATGGGGACATTGGGGCCAGGAGCAGCGACAGCAGGCGGCGAGGCATGGGGACACCTGGGGACACCTGGGGACACCTGGGGACATGGGGACATCGGCATGGGGACATTGGGACACCTGGGGACATGGGGACATGGGGACATTGGGACATTGGGGGCCAGGAGCAGCGACAGCAGGCGGCGCGGCATGGGGACACCTGGGGACATGGGGACACCTGGGGGGACATGGGGACAGAGGGACATGGGGACATCGGGACATCGGCATGGGGACAGCAGGCGGCGCGGCATGGGGACACCTGAGGGGACACCTGGGGATAGAGGGACACAGGGACATAGGGACAGTGGGGACAGAGGGACAGGGACATGGGGACATCGGCATGGGGACACCGTGGGGACCCCTGGGGACACCTTGGGGACGCCGAGGGGACCTGGGCACAGCTGGGGATGCGGGGACAGGGACATGGGGACACTGCGGGGACACCTGGGTGTCCCGTCCCCAAGGTGTCCCCTATGGCAGGGTGGCCTCGTCACCAATGTCCCATGTCCCCAGAGTGTCCCGGCCCCCTGGTGGCCCTGTCCCCATGGTGTCCCCCATTGCCCCCAGGGTGTCCCCACAGTGTCCCCATTGTCCCCGCCTTGTCCCCATTGTCCCCAGAGGGTCCCCAAAGCCCCCTCAGTGTCCCAAATGTCCCCACCTTGTCCCCATTGTCCCCACGGACTCCACAATGTCCCCACTGTCCCCAAAGCCCCCAGTGTCCCCTCAGTGTCCCCGTTGTCCCCCCTTGTCCACATTGTCCCCAAAGTCCCCAAAGTCCCCAAAGCCCCCAGGGTGTCCCCAGAATGTCCCCACCTTGTCCCCAAAGTCCCCCCCTTCTCCCCAGTGTCCCCTCAGTGTCCCCATTGTCCCCAAAGCCCCCAGGGTGTCCCCAGAATGTCCCCACCTTGTCCCCAAAGTCCCCCCTTTCTCCCCCAGTGTCCCCACCTTGTCCCCATTGTCCCCAAAGCCCCCAGGGTGTCCCCAAAGTGTCCCCACCTTGTCCCCAAGGCCACCGCGGTGCCGTTCCCGGGATGTGCCACCACCTGTCCCAATTCCTGCGTGTCCCCACCCCAGGGTGGCACCGTCAGGGGTGTCACCACCCCCAGGATGTCACCATTCCTTGGATGTCACCGCCACCCGCAGGATGTCCCCGTTCCCAGGATGTCACCACCCCCTGGGTGGCACCAATCCTTTGGGTGTCCCCATTCCTTGGATGTCACCATCTCCTGGGTGTCACCATTGTCCCGGTGTCACCACCTCCAGGATGTCACCATCAGGAGTGTCACCACCCCCAGGTGTCACCATTCCTAGGATGCCACCACTGCCAGGGTGGCACCATTGTCTCAGTGTCCCCGGACCTTGGATGTCACCACCCCTGGATGTCACCACCCCTGGATGTCACCACTGTCTGGGTGCCACCATTGTCCTGGTGTCACCACCCCCAGGATGTCACCACCCCCTGAGTGTCACCACCCCCAGGATGTCCCCATTCCCAGGATGTCACCATCAGGGGTGCCACCATTGTCCCAGTGTCACCACCCCCAAGATGTCATGGTCCCAAGTGTCACCACCCCCTGGGTTCCCCATTCCTTGGATGTCACCAACCCCTGGGTGTCACCATCGTCCCGGTGTCACCACCCCCTGAGTGTCACCACCCCCAGGGTGGCACCGTGCGGGTGGCACTGTCAGGGGTGTCACCATTGTCCCAGGGTCACCATTGCTTGGATGTCACCATTGTCCCGGTGTCACCACCCCCGAGTGTCACCACCCCCAGGGTGGCACTGTCAGGGGTGTCACCATCGTCCCGGTGTCCCCATCCCCTGGGTGTCACCCCCTGGGTATCACCATTGTCCCGGTGTCACCATTGCTTGGATGTCACCCCCTGGTTGTCCCCATCCCCTGGGTGTCACCATTGTCCCAGTGTCACCACTCCCAAGATGTCACCACCCCCGAGTGTCAACACCCCCAGGGTGGAACTGTCAGGGGTGTCACCATTGTTCGGGTGTCACCATCGTCCCGGTGTCACCATTGTCCCGGTGTCACCACTCCCAAGATGTCACCATCCCCAAGATGTCCCCACTCCCAGGGTGGCACTGTCAGGGGTGTCACCATCGTCCCGGTGTCCCCATTCCCAGGATGTCACCCCCTGGTTGTCCCCATCCCCTGGGTGTCACCACTGTCTCGGTGTCACCATTGTCCCGGTGTCACCACCCCCAGGATGTCACCATCTCCAGAGTGGCACTGTCAGGGGTGTCACCATTGTCCGGGTGTCACCATCCCTTGGGTGTCACCATTGTCCCAGTGTCCCCATCCCCTGGGTGTCACCGTGGTCTGGATGTCACCATTGTCCCGGTGTCACCATTGCTTGGATGTCACCCCCTGGTTGTCCCCATCCCCTGGTTGTCACCATTGTCCCAGTGTCACCACCTCCAGGGTGGCACGCCCTGGATGTCACCACTCCCAAGATGTCACCATCCCCAGGATGTCACCACCCCCTGGGTGGCACTGTCAGGAGTGTCATCATCGTCCCGGTGTCACCTTCCCCTGGGTGTCACCATGGTCTGGATGTCACCATTGTCCCGGTGTCACCACCCCCAGGATGTCACCATCTCCCCTGTCAGGATGTCACCATTGTCCCTCCCCATCCCAGTCACCGTGATGTCACCATCGTCCGGTGTCACCACCCCAGGGGTGTCACTGTCAGGAGTGTCACCATTGTCCCAGTGTCCCCATCCCCTGGGTGTCACCGTGGTCTGGATGTCACCATCGTCCCGGTGTCACCACCCCCAGGGTGGCACTGTCAGGAGTGTCACCATTGTCCCGGTGTCACCATTGCTTGGATGTCATCCCCTGGTTGTCCCCATCCCCTGGGTGTCACCACTGTCCCGGTGTCACCACCCCCAGGGTGGCACTGTCAGGAGTGTCATCGTTGCCCGGGTGTCACCACCCCCAAGATGTCCCCATCCCCTGGGTGTCATCATCGTCCCGGTGTCACCATTGTCCCGGTGTCACCACTCCCAAGATGTCACCACCCCCTGGGTGGCACTGTCAGGGGTGTCACCACTGTCCCGGTGTCACCACCCCCTGGTTGTCCCCATCCCCTGGGTGTCACCCCCCGAGTGTCCCCACCCCCAGGGTGGCACTGTCACAGCCCTGAGGTGCCACATCAGGGGGTGACCCCTGGGGTGTCCCTGTCCCCAAGAGTGTCCCTGCCACCGTGTCCTTGTCACGACATGTCACGACATCGGGGTGGCCCTGTCACCGGGGAGGTGGCCCTATCACCGTGTCCCTGTCCCCAGGGTTTGTCACGACATTGGGGTGTCCCTGTCACGGTGTCCTTATCATGACATGTCACGACATCGGGGTGGCCCTGTCCCCAAGGGTGTGCCACGACAGGGGGGTGTCCCTGTCACGTTGTCCTCGTCACGACATGTCACGACATCGGGGTGTCCCTGTCCCCAAGGGTGTCCCTGTCATGGTGTCTCTGTCCCCAGGGTTTGTCACGACATCGGGGTGTCCCTGTCACCAGGGTGTCCCTGTCCCTGAGGTGTCCCTGCCATGGTGTCCTTGTCACGACATATCACGACATTGGGGTGGCCCAGGCCATGGGGGTGTCCCTGTCACCATGTCCTTGTCACGACGTGTCACGACATTGAGGTGTCCCGGTCCCCAAGGGGGTGCTCCTGTCACCGTGTCCTTGTCACCGTCTGTCACGACATTGAGGTGTCCCCGTCCTTGTCCCCATCCGGCGCTGTCGCGACATTGGGCTGTCCTTGTCCCCGCTGCGGGGCTCTCCCAGTCCCGCCCCTATCGCGACATCCCCGCCGCGTGTCCCCTCCCCGCCGCGTCCCCGCCCCCGCCCCGCCTCTATCGCGACATTGCTCCGTCCCCTCCGCTCCCGGGGCTTTTCCCGCCGCCTCTATCGCGACATCGCGGGGCTCCCGCCGCCGTCACCGACCTGTCGCGACAGCGGGGGGGGGTCCCGGGGGGATTTTCTGTCGCCTCTGTCGCGATCGTGGCGCTGTCACCGCCCCCTCCCCCCCACCTCCAGCGCCGCTTCCGCCTCGAACCGCGCTGGCCCCGCCCCCCAGCGCTGATTGGACAGCGGGGAAAGGGGGTGGAGCATCCTGAAACCAACCAATGAGAGCGCGGGGGGCGTGGCCTGGGACTCCCGAGGGGGCGGGGCCTCCCGTGAGTGGATTTGGGGCATTTTTTGTTATTTTTTTTTTTTTCCTCCTTTTTCCCAACTTTTTGTGGCGTTTTTTGGCTTTTCCCTTTTGCTCCTTTTTAGTTTTCACTTTTTTTGTCACTTTCGCGTTTTTTGGGGCCCTTTTATCCCCCCAATTTTTATTTATTTTTAATTTTTGACCTATTTTTTTTCCCCCCTTTTCCCCCTTTTAATTCCATTTTCCGCTCATTTTCCTTTTTAAAATATTTTTGGCCATTTTAAATTATTTTTTTTTAGCCTCTTCTCACTTATTTTTCTGTTTTCCCCCAATTTTCCCCATTCCTTTCCCCCTTTTCACAAATTCAAACCTTAAAAATTGAAAAATCCAATTGAAAAAAATTCAATTTAAATCAAAATTTCAATTCCTTGTCAATTTTAGACTTCCAATTTCCCAAACTTCACTTTTTAAAATCTCAATTTTTGGCCATTTTCATTTTAATTTTTTAAATTAAAAAAAAAATTCAATTGAAATTTTGATTTTAAAACATCAAAACTTCAACTTTAAAAAAAAATCTCAATTTCTACCAAAATCATCAAAATTTGTATTTAAAATTCCCAATTTCTGTAAATTTCCAGTTAAAAATTCAAATTTCTGTCGCTCTCCACTGAAACCTTCAAAATTTGATTTTATAAGTCCAATTTCTGCCAATTTTGACTTAAAAATTAAATTTTTGGATTTTAGATTCCCAATTTCTGTCGATTTCCACCGAAATACTCAAAATTTAAATTATAAATTCCCAATTTCTGGGAAATTTCAAGTGCCTTAAATTCCCATTTTCAGTTTTTCAAAAATTTTTAATTTTAATTCCCATTTTCCCCTTTCCCTCCCATTTTTCATTTTCCCCCCCCCCTCCCCCTCCCTTTTAAATTTTTGGGGATTTTTGGGATAAAAAACCTGAAAAATTTTTTTTTTTTTTTTTGGTGTTTTTTTTATACAAAACCAAACTCGCAGCGTTTTTTATTCCACGATCGGCGAAACCCCGGCGGGGAAAAAAACCCAACCCAAATAAAATTAATTAATTATTAATAATTAATCCAACCCCGGGGGGGAGGGGAGGGGGAAACGGGGAGAATTCCCGGGATTTTGGGTAAAAAGGGGTCGAGAAATAATAAAAAAATGTGAATTAAAATGGGGAAAAATGGGAATTATTTAAAAAAAAAAAAACTTCTGGGCGTGGCGGCGATTTTGGGGGGAAAAGGGGGAGGGGAGGGAGGGGAAAAGGGGGGAAAAAGGGAAAAATGTAAAAAATTAAAAATTTATAAAAAAAAAATGGGGAAAAAATGGGGAAAAATGGGGAAAAATGGGGAAAAAATGGGAATTTTGCAGGAAGAAATTCAAATTATAAAAAGGAAAAGAGGGAAAATGAAAAAGGAATTTAAGGGAAAATAAAAATGAAATTAAAGGGGGAAAGATAAAAAAAGGGGAAAATAGGAAAATACAAAAGGGAAGGGGATGGAAGGAGGAAAAAAAAGAAAAAAAGAAAATTAGAAATAAAAGGGGGAAAATTAGGAAAAAAAAAAAAGGGGAAAAAATCAGGGAAAAAGGAAAAAAACAAAAAAATTAAAAGAAAAAATTGGGAAAATTTTGAAAAAATATCAGATAAAAAATGGAGAAAATCGGGGGGAAAAATCAGGAAAGAATGAAAAAAAGCAGAGAAAAAATCAGGAAAAATAAGAAAAAATAGTTAGAAAAAAAGCAGAGAAAAAAAAATAAAATCACGGAAAATTGGAGAAAAGAATCAGGGAAAATTGGAGAAAATCAGGGGAAAATTGCAAAAAAAAAGTAGAAAAATTTGGGAAGAAAATCAGGAAAAAATTAAAAAAAAAAATGTAGAAAAAATTTGGGAAAAAAATCAGGGAAAAAGGAGAAAAAAAATCAGGAAAAAAATGGAGAAAAAAAAATCAGGAAAAAAGGAGAAAAATTCAGGGAAAAAATAGGAAAAAATCAGGGAAAAAAAGGAAAAGAAATGGAAAAGAAAAGGAAAAAAAGGAGGAAAAAAAAGGAGAAAAAAAAAATCAGGAAAAAAAAGAAAAAAAAGGAAAAAATCAGGGGAAAAATGGGGAAAAAAACAGGAAAAAAGGAGAAAAAATCAGGGGAAAAATGGAAAAAAACAGGAAAAAAAGGAAAAAAATCAGGGGGAAAATGGGGAAAAAAACAGGAAAAAAAGGAGAAAAAATCAGGAATAAAAAGGAAATAAAGGAAAAAATCAGGGGAAAAAAGGAGAAAAAAACAGGGAAAAAAAGGGAAAAAAGGAAAAAATCAGGGGAAAAATGGAAAAAAAAGGGGAAAAAAAAAGGAGAAAAAAAGGGGAAAAAAAGGGAAAAAAGGAAAAAATCAGGGGAAAAATGGAGGAAAAACAGGAAAAAAAAGGAGAAAAAATCAGGAAAAAAAAAGAAATAAGGGAAAAAATCAGGAAAAAAAATGGAAAAGGAGAAAAAAAACAGGAAAAAAAAAAAAGGAGGGAAAAAAATCAGGAAAAAAAAAGAGAAAAAAAAAAAAAAAAAAGGGAAAAAAAAAAAAATGGAGGAAAAACAGGAAAAAAAAAGGAGAAAAAATCAGGAAAAAAAGGAGAAAAAATCGGGGAAAAAAAAAAATCAGGAAAAAAAAAGGAAAAAAAAAGGAAAAGGAAAAAACCAGGAAAAAAAAAGAGGGGAAGGAAAAAAAAGGAAGGGAAAATGGGAAATTCAGGAAAATGGGAAAAGGGGGAAGAGGCCTGGGTGGGGGAGGGGCCGCGCCCCTCCCCCCATCACCCCTCCCCCACCCCCCAATTCCTCCCCAAAAAGCCCCAAATCCGCCCAAATTCAGCCCAAAAAAAAAAAATTTGGGATTTTTTTTTTTCCCATTTTTTTTTCCGCCGCTGGAAAAGAAACCAAAAAAAAAATCCCAAAAAATTCCGAAAAAAAAAAATCAAAATTCCAATGAAAATCCCAGGAATTCCCAGGAATTCTGGTGGGGTTTTATTGTTGGTTTTTTTGGTGTGAAAAAAGGGCAAAAAGGGCAAAAAAAAAATCGGAATTCCGGGGTAAGGCAGCCCCGCCCCCGCTCCCATTCCCGAATTTTTTCCGATATTTAACGGAGAGTCCAAACTTTGCTTTTTTTTTGCATTTTTTTGACTTTTTTTGGCCAGGAAAAAAAGAGCGAAAAAAAAAAAAAAAAAATTTTTTTTTCTTTTTTTTTGATATTTTTCCACTTTTTTTTTTTTTTTTTTTTTTTTTTTTTTTTTCCTTTTCCGGGATTTTTTTTTTTGAATTTTTTTTTTTTGGGAAAAGTCAAAATTCCCGGCCGGAGTCGCCTCTCCTAGAAAAGATTCTCCTCGAAAATGGCCAGGAGGTCGCTCTGGAAGTTCATGTCGATCGTCGCCGCCATCTGCGAAAAAACGGGAAAAATCGGGAAAAAATTCCAGGAAAATTTTTTCCCAATTTTTTCGGGGTAATTTCGGGATTTTTGGGGCATTTTTGGCCTTTTTTTGGGGCATTTTTGGGGTCATTTCTGGCTTTTTGGGCATTTTTGGGGTAATTTCTGAGGTTTTTTGGGTATTTTTTGGGGCATTTTTGGGAATAATTTCTGGGTTTTTTGGGGCATTTTTGGGGTCATTTCTGGCTTTTTTTGGGTATATTTTTGGGGCATTTCTGGCTTTTTTTGGGGCATTTTTGGGAATAATTTCTGGGATTTTTTGGGGCATTTTTGGGGTCATTTCTGGCTTTTTTTGGGGCATTTTTGGGGTCATTTCTGAGGCTTTTTGGGCATTTTTGGGGTCATTTCTGGCTTTTTTTGGGTAATTTTTGGGGCATTTCTGGGTTTTTTGGGGTAATTTTTGGGGTAATTTTTGGGGTATTTTTAAATTTTTATTGGTAATTTTTTTTTTTTTTTGGAGACCTTTTCTTGTGATTTTTTGTTGGGTTTCCCCAGTTTTTGGCCTTTTTGGGAATATTTGATTATTCCCCCATTCATACTTGCTTTTTTGGGAATATTCTGATTATTCCCTCCCATTTTCAGGGCTCCTTTTTGGGGAATTTCCCCCCATTTTTCAGGCCCTTTTTGGGGATAATTTTTATTCCCCCATTTTGGAAACCAATTTTGGAATTTTTTGTGCCCATTTTTGGTGAATATTCTGATTATTCTCCCCATTTTTGGAATTTTTTGTGCCCATTTTTTTGAATATTTTGTTATTCCCCCATTTTGGGGACCAATTTTGGCTTTTTGGTGCCCCTTTTTTTGAATTTGGATCATTTCCCCCATTTTTGGGGTTTTTTGTGATTTTCAGGAACATTTTTTTTTGGCCCCTTTTTAATATTCTGATTATTTTTTTTTTTTGGGGAATCTTCCCCCAATTTTGGGGCCCTGTTTTTTGTTTTATTTTTGAAAATGAACATTCCCATTATTTCCCCAGTTTTGAGCCCGTTTTTTTTTGGGAATATTTGATTTTTGAACATTCCATTTTTGGGCTCTTTTTTGAACATTCCCATTATTTTCCCCATTTTCAGGCCCCTTTTTTTGTGACTATTCCCATTATTCCCCCCATTTTTGGAAACCAATTTTGGAATTTTTTGTGCCCATTTTTGGTGAATATTCTGATTATTCTCCCCATTTTTGGAATTTTTTGTGCCCATTTTTGGTGAATATTCCCGTTATTCCCCCCATTTTTGGAGACCAATTTTGGATTTTTTGGTGCCCCTTTTTTGTGAATATTCTGATTATTTCCCCCCATTTTTGGGGACCCATTTTTGTGATTTTTCAGGAACATCCCAACGATTTCCCTCCATTTTTTGGGCCCCTTTTTTGTGAATATTCTGGTTATTTCCCCCCATTTGAGGACCCCTTTTTGGGGAATTTTCCCCCAATTTTGGGGCCCTGTTTTTGTGACCATTCCCATTTTTTGGGCCCCATTTTTGTGAACATTCCCATTATTTTCCCCCATTTTCAGAGCCCGTTTTTTGTGAACATTCCCATTATTTCCCCGTTTTTTGTGAACATTCCCATGATTTTCCCCATTTTTGTGAACATTCCCGTTATTCCCCCCATTTTCGGGCCCTGTTTTTGTGAACATTCCCGTTTTTTGGGCCGCATTTTTGTGAACATTCCCATTATTTTCCCCCATTTTTGGGCCCCGTTTTTTGTGAACATTCCCGTTATTTCCCCCATTTTTGTGAACATTCCCATTATTTCCCCCATATTTTTGGGAACATTCCCATTATTTTCCCCATTTTTTGGGCCCCTTTTTTTGTGAACATTCCCGTTATTTCCCCCATTTTTGTGAACATTCCCGTTATTTCCCCATTTTTTGTGACCATTCCCATTATTTCCCGCAATTTTGGGGAACATTCCCGTTATTCCCCCATTTTTGTGAACATTCCCGTTATTTCCCCCATTTTCAGCCCCCATTTTTGTGAAATTCCCATTATTTCCCTCATTTTTGTGAACATTCCCATTATTTCCCCATTTTTTGTGAACATTCCCGTTATTCCCCCCATTTTTGGGCCCGTTTTTTGTGAACATTCCCATTATTCGGTCCCCATTTTTATGACCATTATTCCCCCATTTTTTGGCCCCCATTTTTGTGAACATTCCCGTTATTCCCCCCTGTTTTTTGTGAATATTCCCGTTATTTGGGCCCCGTTTTTTGTGAACATTCCCGTTATTCCCCCATTTTCAGAACATTCCGTTATTCCCCATTTTTTCCCCCATTCCCAGGGACCCCATTTTTTGTGAACATTCCCATTATTCCCCCATTTTTGTGAACATTCCCGTTATTTCCCCCATTTTTTGGCCCCCATTTTTGTGAACATTCCCGTTTTTTGGGCCCCATTTTTCTGAACATTCCCGTTATTCCCATTTTTCGAACCCCATTTTTTTGTGAACATTCCTGTTATTCCCCCATTTTCGGCCCCCATTTTTGTGAAATTCCCATTATTTCCCCCATTTTTGTGAACATTCCCATTATTTTCCCCATTTTTGTGAACATTCCCATTATTGCCCCCATTTTTGTGAACATTCCCGTTATTCCCCCCATTTTTGTGAACATTCCCATTATTTTCCCCCATTTTTGGGCCCTGTTTTTGTGAACATTCCCGTTTTTCGGCCCCCATTTTTGTGAATATTCCCATTATTCCCCCATTTTTGTGAACATTCCCGTTATTCCCCCCATTTTCGGGCCCTGTTTTTGTGAACATTCCCGTTTTTTGGGCCGCATTTTTGTGAACATTCCCATTATTTCCCCCCATTTTTGGGCCCCTTTTTTTGTGAACATTCCCATTATTTCCCCATTTTTGTGAACATTCCCGTTATTTCCCCCATTGTTCGTCCCCCATTTTTCGTCCCCCATTTTTGTGAACATTCCCGTTATTCCCCCATTTTTGTGACCATTCCCGTTTTTCGGCCCCCATTTTTGTGAACATTCCCATTATTCTCATTTTTCGAACCCCATTTTTTTCTGAACATTCCCGTTATTCCCCCATTTTTGTGAACATTCCCGTTATTCCCCCATTTTTATGAACATTCCCGTTATTTCCCCCGTTTTTTGGGCCCCATTTTTTGTGAAATTCCCGTTATTCCCCCATTTTTGTGACCATTCCCGTTATTCCCCTCCCGTTTCCGGGCCGATTTAACCCTTTGCTCACCGCTTCCCGGCGCCTCCTCTCCTGCTCCCTGCTGCTGCTGCTGCTGCTGCTGCTGCTGGCCTGGCGCGCCCGGACCTCCTCGTGCCCGCCCCGCGCCTTTTGTGAGGGGGCACCGGGCGGGCACGGCCTCCCGGGACCTGGGGAGGGACCACAGTGACCATGAGTGACCATGAGTGACCACAGAGTGACCACAGAGTGACCACTGACCATCACTGAGTGACCACAGAGTGACCACAGTGACCAGGAACCCCCCAGACTGTTCTAGAACCTCCTCGTGCACCCGCCGCGCCTGCTCCAGGGCGTCCTCGTCCTCCCGGGACCTACAGAGGGACCAGGAGTGACCATGAGTGACCACAGTGACCACTGACCATCACTGAGTGACCATCAGTGACCACAGAGTGACCACAGTGACCATCAGTGAGCACTGAGTGACCACAGTGAGCAGGAACCCCCCCGACTGTTCTAGAACCTCCTCGTGCACCCGCCGCGCCTGCTCCAGCGCCTCCTCGTCCTCCCTGGGACCTGGGGAGGGACCAGGAGTGACCACAGTGACCATGGAGTGACCATGGAGTGACCATCACTGAGTGACCACAGTGACCATCAGTGACCACAGTGACCATCAGTGACCATGGAGTGACCACAGTGACCACTGAGTGACCATGGAGTGACCACAGTGAGCAGGAACCCCCCAGACTGTTCTAGAACCTCCTCGTGCACCCGCCGCGCCTGCTCCAGCGCCTCCTCGTCCTCCTGGGACCTGGGGATGGACCAGGAGTGACCATGAGTGACCATGGAGTGACCAGTGACCACAGAGTGACCACAGAGTGACCACAGTGACCACAGTGACCACAGAGTGACCACAGAGTGACCACAGTGACCAGGAACCCCCCAGACTGTTCTAGAACCTCCTCGTGCACCCGCCGCGCCTGCTCCAGGGCCTCCTCGTCCTCCCGGGACCTACAGAGGGACCAGGAGTGACCACAGTGACCATGGAGTGACCATCAGTGACCACTGAGTGACCACTGACCATCACTGAGCGACCATGAGTGACCATGAGTGAGCAGGAACCCCCCAGGAACCCCCCAGACTGTTCTAGAACCTCCTCGTGCACCCGCCGCGCCTGCTCCAGCGCCTCCTCGTCCTCCTGGGTCCTACAGTGACCACAGTGACCATGGAGTGACCACTGAGTGACCACTGACCATCACTGAGTGACCATGAACCGGACACAAGTCAGGAAATGTGTGAATGGGGTCAGGGAGTGACCGGGAGCGCCCAGAAGTGTTTGTGATGTTCCTGATGGTGGTTCTGGTGTTCCTGGTGGTGTTTGTGGTGTCCCTGATGGTGTTTGTGGAGCTCCTGGTGGTGTTTGTGGTGGATCAGGTGGTGTTTCTGGTGTTTGCGGTGTTTCTGATGATGTTTCTGGTGTTTGTGGAGCTCCTGGTGGTGTTTGCGGTGTTTCTGATGATGTTTCTGGTGTTTGTGGAGCTCCTGGTGGTGTTTGTGGAGCTCCTGGTGGTGTTTGAGGTGTCTCTGGTGGTGTTTCTGGTGTTTGTGGAGCTCCTGGTGGTGTTTGAGGTGTCTCTGGTGATGTTTCTGGTGTTTGTGGAGCTCCTGGTGGTGTTTGTGGTGTTTCTGATGATGGTTCTGGTGTTTATGGAGCTCCTGGTGGTGTTTGTGGTGTCTCTGGTGGTGTTCATAGAGTTCCTGGTGGTGTTTGTGGAGTTCCTGGTGGTGTTTGTGGTGTTTCTGATGATGGTTATGGTGGATCTGGTGATGTTTCTGGTGTTTGTGGAACTCCTGGTGGTGTTTGTGGAGCTCCTGGTGGTGTTTGTGGAGCTCCTGGTGGTGTCTGTGGTGTTTCTGATGGTGTTTCTGGTGGATCAGGTGATGTTTCTGGTGTTTGAGGTGTTTCTGGTGATGTTTCTGGTGTTTATGGAGCTCCTGGTGGTGTTTGTGGTGTTTCTGGTGATGGTTCTGGTGGATCTGGTGGTGTCTGTGCTGTTTCTGATGATGGTCATGGTGTCTCTGGTGGTGTTTGTGGAGCTCCTGGTGGTGTTTGTGGTGTTTCTGACCATGGTTATGGTGGATCTGGTGGTGTTTGTGGGTTCTGTGGTGCCCGGGTGTTTCTGGGTGTTTCTGGTGTTTATGGAGCCCATGGGTGGTGTTTCTTGATCTTCAGGTCCTGCAGGTGACTCTGGTGGTGTTTCTGGTGGGTGGGGGCTCCTGGTGGTGTGGGATCACCAGGATCCATGGTGTTTCGTGGTGGACACCATGGGATCTGGTGTTTGGCTTGTCTCTGGAGATGCTGGTGTTTGTGGAGTTCCTGGTGGGTTTGTGGTGTCCCTCATGGCCTGGTGGGATCTGGTGGTGTTTGGGGCTTCTCCCTGGTGGTGAGGTGTGGAGCTCCTGGTGGGATCTCAGGAGCTTCTCCCACACCCAACCCTGGAGTTCCCCAGGTCCCTCAGCCTGGTGGCATCTCAGAAGGTTCTCCCAGATCCAACCCTGAAATTCCTCAGCCTGGTGGGATTTCATGAGGTTCTCCAGGTCCCTCAGCCTGGTGGGACCTCAGGAGCTTCCCCAGGTCCCTCAGCCTAGTGGGACCTCAGAAGGTTCTCCCAGACCCAACCCTGGAGTTCCCCAGGTCCCTCAGCCTGGGGGGATCTCAGGAGCTTCTCCAGGTCCCTCAGCCTGGTGGGATCTCAGGAGCTTCTCCCAGATCCAACCACGAGGGCTGGGATCCACCAGGATCCACCAGAACCGTGGTGGACACCATGGGATCCTCCAATGGCTCTATCATGAGGAGCTGGAGCCAAGCCTGGTGGCATCTCAGGAGCTTCTCCAGGTCCCTCACCCTGGTGGAATCTCAGGGGCTTCTCCCAGATCCAACCCTGGAGTTCCTCAGCCTGGTGGGATTTCATGAGGTTCTCCAGGTCCCTCAGCCTGGTGGGATCTCAGGAGCTTCTCCCAGACCCAACCCTGGAGTTCCCCAGGTCCCTCAGCCTGGTAGGATCTCAGGAGCTTCCCCAGGTCCCTCAGCCTGGTGGGATCTCAGAAGGTTCTCCCAGATCCAACCACGAGGGCTGGGATCCACCAGGATCCACCAGAACTGTGGTGGACACCATGGGATCCTCCAAGGGCTTTGTCATGAGAACCTGGAGCCAACCCTGGAGGTCCCTCAGCCTGGTGGGATCTCAGAGGGTTCTGCTGGATCCAACCCTGGAGTTCCCCAGGTCCCTCAGCCTGGTGGGACCTCAGAAGGTTCTCCCAGACCCAACCCTGGAGTTCCTCAGCCTGGTGGTATCTCAGGAGGTTCTCCCAGATCCAACCACGAGGTCTGGGATCCACCAGGACCATGGTGGACACCATGGGATTCTCCAATGGCTTTGTCCTGAGAACCTGGAGCCAACCTGGTGGCATCTCAGGGGCTTCTCCAGGTCCCTCAGCCTGGTAGGACCCAACCCTGGAGTTCCTCAGCCTGGTGGGATCTCAGAGGGTTCTGCTGGATCCAACCCTGGAGGTCCCTCACCCTGGTGGGACCTCAGAAGGTTCTCCCAGACCCAACCCTGGAGTTCCCCAGGTCCCTCAGCCTGGTGGCATCTCAGGAGCTTCTCCAGGTCCCTCAGCCTGGTTTCAGCCCCCCAGGAGGTTCTCCCAGACCCAATTTTGGAGTTCCAAAATTTGGTGGGTTTTTTACTAAAATTCAGGGATTTTGGCCTCAAAATTTCCAGGTTCCCCCCAATATTTTTTTCCAAAAATTTGGGGTTTTTTTATCCAAAATTTGGGGTTTATTTTACCCAAAATCTTGGAGTTCCCCAGGTTCAGCCCCAAATTTGGGGATTTTTTCTCCAGGTTCAGGAATTTTTTCCCAAAATTTCAGGATTTTTTACCCACAAAATTTGGGATTTTTTACCCATAAGTTGGGGATTTTTGCCCAAAATTTGGGTTTTCCCCCAAATTTTTTTTTCCAAAAATATGGGGTTTTTTTTTCCCAAAATTTGGGGTTTATTTTACCCAAAATCTTGGAATTTTATCCCCAAATTTGGGGATTTTTTTCCCAAAATTTGGGAATTTTTTTCCCTGAAAATCAGTTTTTTTCCAAAAAAGTTGGGGATTCTTTTGTCCAAAATCTGTGGATTTTTTCCCCAAAATCAGTCAATTTTTTTTCCAAAATTTGGGGATTTTTGCTCAAAATTTGAGAATTTTTTGTCCCCAAATCTGGGACTTCTTTTCCCAAAATTTCAGATTTTTTTCCCCAAAATTTGGGAATTTTTTTCCTGAAAATCAGGATTTTTTTTAAAAAAATTGGGGATTCTTTTGCCCCAAATCTCTGAATTTTTCCCCCAAAATTTGGGGATTTTTGCTCAAAATTTGAGAATTTCTTTCCCCCAAATCTGGGACTTCTTTTCCCAAAATTTCAGATTTTTTTCCCAAAATTTCAGATTTTTTTTCCCAAAATTTCACATTTTTCCCCCAAAATTTCAGATTTTTTCCCCAAAATTTGGGGTTTTTTTCCCTGAAAATTGGGATTTTTTCCAAAAAATAGGGGATTTTTCCCCTAAATTTGGGGCTTTTTTCTCAAAATTTGAGACTTTACCCCCCAAATCTGGGACTTCTTTTCCCAAAATTTCAGATTTTTTCTCCCAAAATTCCACATTTTTTCCCCCAAAATTTCACATTTTTTCCCAAAAATTTCAGATTTTTTTTCCCAAAATTTGGAGGTTTTTTTCCTGAAAATTGGGATTTTTTCCAAAAAATAGGGGATTTTTTTCCCCAAAATTTGGGGATTTTATCTCAAAATTTGAGACTTTACCCCCCAAATCTAAGGCTTCTTTTCCCAAAATTTCAGATTTTTTCCTCCCCAAAATTTCAGATTTTTTCCCCCCCAAAATTTCACTTTTTTTTCCCCAAAATTTCACATTTTTCCCCAAAATTTCAGATTTTTTTCCCCAAAATTTCAGAATCTTTTTCCCAAAATTTGGAGGTTTCCCCCCCAAAAACATTTTTTCCCAAAATTTCACATTTTTCCCCAAAATTTTCATTTCCCCCAAAATTTCACATTCTTTACCCCAAAATTTCACATTTTTTCCCCCCAAAATTTCAGATTTTTTTCCCCAAAATTCCACATTTTTTCCCCAAAATTTCACATTTTTTCCCCCAAAATTTCACATTTTTTCCCCCAAAATTTCACATTTTTCCCCCCAAAAATTTCACATTTTTTCCCCCAAAATTTCACATTTTTTTCCCCCAAAATTTCACATTTTCCCCCAAAATTTCACATTTTTCCCCAAAATTTTTTGGTTTTTTTTCCCCCAAAAATAGATTTTTTTTTTTTTGCCCAAAATCGGTGTTTTTCCCCCCAAAGCGGGGCGGCTCCGTTACCTTTTTGGGGGCCACGGGGGTTTTGGGCTCCGTTTTCTGCCGCTCCTTGTCCGGGGCGGGCGGCGTCGGCTCCGGGGGGCGAATCACGGCCCGCGCCCCTCCCCCCTCCAGCGGCTTCAGCTCCGGCCCTGCCACACCAAACACCCAAAATGTCGGGATTGGGACCCAAAAATCGGGAATTCTGGGGATTGGGACCCAAAAATTGGGAATTATGGCCAAAACCATGGGGAATTATGGCGATCTATGACCCCGAAAATTGGGAATTTCAACGCCAAAATTGGGAATTCTGGGGGCGTCAGATCCCAAAATTGGAATGATGGAGATCCTGGATCCAAAATTGGGAATTCTGACCCCAAAATTGGGAATTCTGGGGATTTGGGGCCCAAAAATTGGGAATTCTGGGGATTCGGGACCCAAAATTGGGGATTCTGACCCCAAAATTTGGGTGGCCTGGGCTCCTCCCCCCTCCAGCGGCTTCAGCTCCGGCCCTGCCACACCAAACACCCAAAATGTCGGGATTGGGACCCAAAAATTGGGAATTCTGGGGATTGGGGACCCAAAAATCGGGAATTCTGGGGATTGGGGACCCAAAAATCGGGAATTCTGGGGATTGGGGACCCAAAAATTGGGAATTCTGGGGATTGGGGACCCAAAACGAATTTGGGATTGGGGACCCAAAATTGGGAATTCGGGATTGGGACCCAAAAAAATTGGGGATTGGGGACCCCAAAATTGGGAATTCTGGGGATTCGGGACCCAAAAATTGGGAATTCTGGGGATTGGGGACCCAAAAATTGGGAATTCTGGGGATTGGGGACCCAAAAATTGGGAATTCTGGGGATTGGGGACCCAAAAATTGGGAATTCTGGGGATTGGGGACCCAAAAATTGGGAATTCCGGGGATTGGGACCCAAAAATCGGGAATTCTGGGGATTGGGGACCCTGGGATCCAAAACCATGGGGAATTATGGTGATTTAAAATTGGAAAATTGAGAATTTATGGCACCAAAATTGGGAATTCTGGAGGTCCGAAACCCAAAATTTGGGAGTTCCTGGATCCAAAATTGGGAATTCTGACCCCAAAATTGGGAATTCTGGGGATTGGGGACCCAAAAATTGGGAATTCTGGGGATTCGGGACCCAAAATTGGGGATTCTGACCCCAAAATTTGGGTGGCCTGGGCTCCTCCCCCCTCCAGCGGCTTCAGCTCCGGCCCTGCCACACCAAACACCCAAAATGTCGGGATTGGGACCCAAAAATTGGGAATTCCGGGGATTGGGGACCCAAAAATCGGGAATTCCGGGGATTAGGGACCCAAAAATTGGGAATTATGGCCAAAACCATGGGGAATCATGGCGATTTATGACCCCAAAAATTGGGAATTCTGGCCAAAACCATTCCAAAATTGGGAATTCTGACACCAAAATTGGGAATTCTGACCCCAAAATCGGGAATTCTGGGGATTCTGGACCCAAAAATTGGGAATTATGAGGATTTGGGACCCAAAAATTGGGAATTCTGGGGATTTGGGGACCCAAAAATTGGGAATTCTGGGGATTCGGGACCCAAAAACCCAAAATGTGGGGTTGGGACCCAAAAATTGGGAATTCTGGGGATTGGGGACCCAAAAATTGGGAATTCTGGGGATTGGGGACCCAAAAATTGGGAATTGGGGACCAAAAAATGGGGAATTATGGCAATTGGGGGACCCAAAAATTGGGAATTTCAATTGGGACCAAAATTGGAAATTCTGGGATTGGGGACCCAAAATTGGAATGATGGGGATTGGGGATCCAAATTTGGGAATTCTGACCCAAAATTGGGAATTTGGGATTTGGGGACCCAAAATTGGGAATTCTGGGGATTTGGGGACCCAAAAATTGGGAATTCTGGGGATTGGGGACCCAAAATTTGGGTGGATTGGGACCTCCCTCCAGGGAATTCCGGGATTGGGACCCAAAAACCCAAATTCTCGGGATTGGGGACCCAAAATTGGGAATTCTGGGGATTGGGGACCCAAAAATTGGGAATTCTGGGGATTGGGGACCCAAAAATCGGGAATTCTGGGGATTGGGGACCCAAAAATTGGGAATTATGGCCAAAACCATGGGGAATTATGGCGATTTATGACCCGGAAAATTGGGAATTTCAATGCCAAAATTGGGAATTCTGGGGATTTGGGACCCAAAAATTGGGAATTCCAGGGATTGGGGACCCAAAAATTGGGAATTCTGACACCAAGGACCCAAAATTGGGAATTGGGGACCCAAAAAATTGGGAATTATGGGGATTTGGGACCCAAAATGGAAATTCTGACCCCAAAATTTGGGTGGATGGGAATCCTCCAAAATTGGCTCCGGCCCTGGGATTGGAAACCCAAAATGTGGGAATTGGGACCAAAACCATGGGGAATTATGGGGATTGGGACTGAAAATTGGGAATGGCCAAAAAAATTGGGAAATTTGGGAATTCTGGGATTCCAAAAAATTGGAATGATGGAGATCCTGGATCCAAAATTGGGAATTCTGACCCCAAAATTGGGAATTCTGACCCCAAAATTGGGAATTTGGGATTTATGGATTAAAAAATTGAGAATCCTGGATTCAGGGAATCAAAATTGGGAAATGGAGATCCTGGAACTCAAAATTGGGAATTGTGGGGTTTGGAACTCAAAAATAAGGCCAAAAATTGGGAATTCTGGGGATTGGGGACCAAAAATTGGGAATTCTGGGGATTGGGGACCCAAAAATTGGGAATTCTGGGGGTGTCAGATCCCAAAATTGGAATGATGGAGATCCGGGATCCAAAATTGGGAATTCTGACCCCAAAACTGGGAATTCTGGGGATTTATGGCACCAAAACTGGGAATTCTGGACACAGGGAATCCAAAAATTGGGAGTTCTGGGGATTACAGATCCCAAAATTGGAATCCCAAAATTGAGAATTCTGGGGATTTGGAACCCAAAAAAAATTGGGATTTGGTTCTGGGGATTCTGGACCCAAAAATTGGGAGTTCTGGGGATTTGGGGACCCAAAAATTGGGATTATGGCCAAAAAATTGGGAATTACGGAATTGTTGGACCCAAAAATCGGGAATTTGGGATTTGGGACCCCCAAAATTGGGAATTATGGGGAATTATGGAAATTTATGACCCCGAAAATTGGGAATTTCCCAAAATTGAGAATTATGGCTGTCAGATCCCAAAATTGGAATTAGGGAGATCCTGGATCCAAAAAAAATTAAAATTATGACCCCAAAAAAATTCTGGGATTTTGGAATTATTCTGGAGATGTTGGATCCAAAATTGAGAATTCTGGGGATTCTGGACCCAAAAATTGGGAGTTCTGGGGATTCTGGACCCAAAAATTGGGAGTTCTGGGGATTTGGGGACCCAAAAATTGGGATTATGGCCAAAAATGGAATTCTGGACTCAAAAAATTGGGAATTTATCTTGGAGGTTTCGAACCCAAAAATTGGGGTTTATGGAGCCAAAAATGGGAATTCTTGGGATTTAAACCCAAAATTGGGAATTCTGGCGCCCTTGGACTCAAAATCAGGAATTCTGACCCCAAAATTGGGGTTTATGGAGCCAAAAATGGGAATTCTTTTTAAACCCAAAATTGGGAATTTTGGACTCAAAATTGAACCCAAAATTGGGAATTCTGGCGATTTCTCCTCCCGTAGAATTTTAGGGTTTTTGAACTCAAAAATTGGGAA
The DNA here is from genome assembly GCA_024865655.1 of Emberiza elegans. NCBI lineage: Eukaryota > Metazoa > Chordata > Aves > Passeriformes > Fringillidae > Emberiza > Emberiza elegans. Next base: position 546,299 of record JALJVW010000017.1, read on the forward strand.
TTCTGGAGGTTTTCTCCCTCCCCGTAACACTTCATGGGATTTTTATGGGATTGTAATGGGATTTTTTGGGGTTTTTCTCTTTCCCCATGACATTTTATGGAATTGTAATGGGATTTTTTTTTTGTTTTCCTCTTTCCCCATGACATTTTATGGGATTTTAATGGGATTTTTTGGGGTTTTTCTCTTTCCCCAAGACATTTTCTGGGATTTTAATGGGATTTTCTTGGGGATTTTCTCTTTCCCCATGACATTTTATGGAATTATAATGGGATTTTTTTTGTTTTCCTCTTTCCCCATGACATTTTATGGAATTGTAATGGGATTTTTTTTTTGTTTTCTCTTTCCCCATGACATTTTATGGGATTTTAATGGGATTTTTTTTGTTTTCCTCTTTCCCCATGACATTTTATGGGATTTTTATGGGATTTTTTTTGTTTTCCTCTTTCCCCATGACATTTTATGGGATTTCAATGGGATTTTTTAGGGTTTTCCTCTTTCCCATGACATTTCATGGAATTGTAATGGGATTTTTTGGGGCTTTCCTCTTTCCCCATGACATTTTATGGGGTTTTATGGGATTTTGTTTTTCTCTTTCCCCATGACATTTTACAGGATTTCAATGGGATTTTTTTTGTTTTCCTCTTTCCCATGACATTTTATGGGATTTCAATGGGATTTTTTTTGTTTTCCTCTTTCCCCATGACATTTTATGGGATTTTAATGGGATTTTTTTTTGTTTTCCTCTTTCCCCATGACATTTTATGTAATTGTAATGGGATTTTTTTTTTGTTTTCCTCTTTCCCATGACATTTTATGGGATTTTAATGGGATTTTTTTGTTTTCCTCTTTCCCATGACATTTTATGGGATTGTAATGGGATTTTTTGGAGTTTTCCTCTTTCCCCATAACATTTTATGGAATTGTAATGGGATTTTTTGTTTTCCCGTTTCCCATGCCATTTTATGGAATTGTAATGGGATTTTTTGGGGTTTTCCTCTTTCCCCATGACATTTTATGGGATTTCAATGGGATCTTTTGGGGTTTTCCTCTTTCCCATGACATTTTATGGGATTTTAATGGGATTTTTTTTTGTTTTCCTCTTTCCCCATGACATTTTATGGGATTGTAATGGGATTTTTTTGGGATTTTCTCTCTCCCCATGAAGTTTTGTGGGATTTTTGTGGGATTTTTGGGGTTTTTTGGTGTTTTGTGGCCGCACTCACGCTGGGGGAGGTGCGGGGCCGCTTTGATGCCCTCGGGGTGGCCCTTGGGGGGCTCCTGGCGCAGGGGGGGGCTGAAGGTCTCGGTGCGGATCACGGGCGAGTGCAGCTTCTCCTCCTTGGCCGCCCCGAGCGGCTGCGACTGCACCACCGAGGCCGCTCGCAGCTCCTGCCACGGAAACCTGGGATCAGGATCCATCCCAAAATCCCAAATCCCAAACCCAATCCTGACCCCAACACCGCTCGCAGCTCCTGCAGGAATCTGGGATCAGGATCGGCCCCAAAATCCCAAATCCTAAACCAAATCCTGACCCCGACACCGCTCACAGCTCCTGCAGGAATCTGGGATCAGGATCCATCCCAAAATCCCAAATCCTAACCCCAATCCTGACCCCGACACCGCTCACAGCTCCTGCAGGAATCTGGGATCAGGATCGGCCCCAAAATCCCAAATCCTAAACCCAATTCTGACCCTGACACCGCTCGCAGCTCCTGCCACGGAAATCTGGGATCAGGATCCATCCCAAAATCCCAAATCCTGACCCTGACACCGCTCGCAGCTCCTGCCCGTGGAAATCTGGGTTTAGGATCTGTCCTAGAATCCCAAATGCTGACTGCAATTCCTTCCACGGAAATCCGGGATCAGGATCCGTCCCAAAATCCCAAACCCGATACTGACCCCAACCCCAATCCTGACCCTGATACTGCTATAACTCCTGTGGGTCCCCAAATCCCATTTTTTCACCTGACCCTAAAACCCCAAAATCCCATTTTTTCACCTCACCTCAAATCCCAAACTCCAATTGTTTCACCTGACCCCAAAGCCCAAACCCCAAACTGGGGCTGTTTCACCTGACCCCAAAATCCCACCCCCAAATCCCAAAACCCCAATTTTCAGCCACCCCCAAACCCCAAACTCGTTGTTTTTCACCCGACCCCAAAACCCCAAACCCCAAAACCCCAAAATCCCAATTTTCAGCCACCCCGAACCCCAAACTCATTGTTTTTCACCGGACCCCAAACCCAAACCCCAAAATCCCAATTTTCAGCCACCCCCAAACTCCAAACTCGTTTTCACCTGATCCCAAAATCCCAAATCCCAAACCCAAACCCCAAAATCCCAATTTTCAGTCACCCCCAAACCCTAAACTCGTTGTTTTTCACCTGACTCCAAACCCCAAACTCTAAACCCCAAAATCCCAATTTTCGGCCACCCCCAAACCCCAAACTCGTTGTTTTTCACCCGACCCCAAAATCCCAAACCCAAACCCCAAAATCCCAATTTTCGGCTGCCCCCAAACCCCAAACTCATTGTTTTTCACCTGACCCCAAAACCCCAAACCCAAACCCCAAAATCCCAATTTTCAGTCACCCCCAAACCCCAAACTCATTGTTTTTCACCCAAACCCCAAAATCCTAAACCCAAACCCCAAAATCCCAATTTTCAGCCACCCCCAAACTCCAAACTCGTTTTCACCTGATCCCAAAATCCCAAATCCCAAACCCAAACCCCAAAATCCCAATTTTCAGTCACCCCCAAACCCTAAACTCGTTGTTTTTCACCTGACTCCAAACCCCAAACTCTAAACCCCAAAATCCCAAAAAGCCCCCCAAACCCCAAAAAACCCCAAAATCCCCCAAACCCCAAAACCCCAAACCCCAGCCTCCCCCAACCCCAAACTTTTTTTCACCTGACCCCAAAACCCCAAACCCAAACCCCAAAATCCCGATTTTCAGCTGCCCCCAAACCCCAAACTCATCATTTTTCACCTGACCCCAAACCCCAAAATCCCAATTTTCAGCTACCCCCAAACTCGTCGTTTTTCACCCGACCCCAAAATCCCAAACCCCAAAATCCCAATTTTCAGTCACCCCCAAACCCCAAACTCGTTGTTTTTCACCTGACCCCAAAACCCCAAACTCCAAACCCCAAAATCCCGATTTTCAGCCGCCCCCAAACCCCAAACTCGTTGTTTTTCACCCGACCCCAAAATCCCAAACCCAAAATCCCAATTTTCGGCTGCCCCCAACCCCAAACTCATTGTTTTTCACCTGACCCCAAAACCCAAACCCCAAAATCCCAATTTTCAGTCACCCCCAAACCCCAAACTCATTGTTTTTCACCCAAACCCCAAAAAAACCCAAACCCCAAAATCCCAATTTTCAGCCGCCCCCAAACCCCAAACTTGTTGTTTTTCACCCGACCCCAAAACCCCAAACCCCAAAACCCCAATTTTCAGCCACCCCCAAACCCCAAACTCGTTGTTTTTCACCTGACCCCAAAACCCCAAACCCCAAACCCAAACCCCAAAATCCCAATTTTCGGCCACCCCCAAACTCACTGTTTTTCAGCTGACCCCAAAACCGAAAACCCCAAAATCCCAATTTTTGGCCACCCCCAAACCCCAAACTCGTTGTTTTTCACCTGACCCCAAAACCCCAAACCCCAAACCCAAACCCCAAAATCCCAATTTTCGGCCACCCCCAAACTCACTGTTTTTCAGCTGACCCCAAAACCGAAAACCCCAAAATCCCAATTTTTGGCCACCCCCAAACCCCAAACTCGTTGTTTTTCACCTGACCCCAAAATCCCAAAATCCCAATTTTCGGCCACCCCCAAACCCCAAACTCGTTGTTTTTCACCCGACCCCAAAATCCCAAAATCCCAATTTTCAGCCGCCCCCAAACCCCAAACTCGTTGTTTTTCACCCGACCCCAAAATCCCAAACCCAAACCCCAAAATCCCAAAATCCCAAACCCCAAATCCCGAATTTCGGCCGCCCGCAGCCCCAGAGGCGCCGCTCCTCACCTGCTTTTTTGGCTGGATGTTTTGCTGAGGGGGCGACTGAGGCACGAGGCCCTGGAACGGCATCTGTGGGGAAGGCATCATGAGGGGGGAGGGGGCTTCCCGCAGGTGACCTGCAACAGGTGGGCACCGGTCAGTCACCGTCGTCGTCACCGTCGTCGTCACCGCGCCCCAAAAATCCCAAACGGCCCCAAAGAAACCCAAAAAGGGCTTGAGGAACATCGGGGATTCCTCAAATAATCCCAAAATGTTCCTGAGGAACATCAGGGTTTCCTCAAATAATCCCAAAATGTTCTTGAGGAACATCAGGAACATCAGGGTTTCCTCAAAGAATCCCAAAATGTTCTTGAGGAACATCTGGAACATCAAGGTTTCCTCAAATAATCCCAAAATGTTCTTGAGGAACATCAGGGTTTCCTCAAAGAACCTGAAAATGTCCCTGAGGAACATCAGGGTTTCCTCAAAGAACGTCAAGATGGCCTTGAGGAACATCAGGAACAACGCGGTTTCCTCAAAGAATCCCAAAATGTTCTTGAGGGACATCGGAGTTTCCTCAACTCCAGAATGTCCTTGAAGAACCTCAGGGTTTCCTCAAAGAATCCCAAAACGTCCTTGAAGGACACCAAGATGTTCTCAAAGAACCCCAAAATGTCCTTGAGGAATGTCTGGGTTTCCTCAAAGAACCCCAAAATATCCTTGAGGGACATCAGGATGTTCTCAAAGAACCTCAAGATGTTCTTGAGGCACATCAGGAACATTGGAGTTTCCTCAAATAATCCCAAAATGTTCTTGAGGAACATCAGGAACATCAGGGTTTCCTCGAAGAACCTCAAGCTGGCCTTGAGGGACATCAGGAACATCGGGGTTTCCTCAAAGAACACCAAAATGTTCTTGAGGGACATCAGGATGTTCTCAAAGAACACTAAAATGTTCTTGAGGCACATCAGGAACATCAGGGTTTCCTCAGAGAACGTCAAGATGGCCTTGAGGAACATCAGGAACATCAGGGTTTCCTCAAATAATCCCAAAATGTTCTTGAGGGACATCAGGAACATTGGAGTTTCCTCAATGAACCTGAAAATGTCCCTGAGGAACATCAGGGTTTCCTCAAAGAACTTCAAAATGTTCTTGAGGGACATCAGGAACATCAGGGTTTCCTCAAATAATCCCAAAATGTTCCTGAGGAACATCAGGAACATCAGGGTTTCCTCAAAGAACCTCAAGATGTCCCTGAGGAACATCGGGGTTTCCTCAAATAATCCCAAAATGTTCTTGAGGAACATCAAGAACATCAGGGTTTCCTCAAAGAACCTCAAGATGTCCCTGAGGAACATCAGGGTTTCCTCAAAGAACGTCAAGATGGCCTTGAGGGACATCAGGAACATCGGGGTTTCCTCGAAGAGCCTGAAAATCTCCCTGAGGAGCATCAGGGTTTCCTCAAATAATCCCAAAATGTTCTTGAGGGACATCAGGAACATCAGGGTTTCCTCAAATAATCCCAAAATGTTCCTGAGGAACGTCAAGAACATCAGGGTTTCCTCAAAGAACTTCAAAATGTTCTTGAGGAACATCAGGAACATCAGGGTTTCCTCAAATAATCCCAAAAAGTTCTTGAGGAACATCGGGGTTTCCTCAAATAATCCCAAAATTTTCTTGAGGAACATCAGGAACATTGGAGTTTCCTCAAATAATCCCAAAATGTTCTTGAGGAACATCAGGAACATCAGGGTTTCCTCAAAGAACTTCAAAATGTTCTTGAGGAACATCAGGAACATCAGGGTTTCCTCAAAGAACCTGAAAATGTCCCCGAGGAACATCAGGGTTTCCTCAAAGAACGTCAAGATGGCCTTGAGGAACATCAGGAACAACGCGGTTTCCTCAAAGAATCCCAAAATGTTCTTGAGGGACATCGGAGTTTCCTCAACTCCAGAATGTCCTTGAAGAACCTCAGGGTTTCCTCAAAGAATCCCAAAATGTCCTTGAAGGACACCAAGATGTTCTCAAAGAACCCCAAAATGTCCTTGAGGAATGTCTGGGTTTCCTCAAAGAACCCCAAAATATCCTTGAGGGACATCAGGATGTTCTCAAAGAACCTCAAGATGTTCTTGAGGGACATCAGGAACATTGGAGTTTCCTCAAATAATCCCAAAATGTTCTTGAGGAACATCAGGAACATCAGGGTTTCCTCCATGAACCTGAAAATGTCCATGAGGAACATCAGGGTTTCCTCAAAGAACTTCAAAATGTTCTTGAGGGACATCAGAAACATCAGGATTTCCTCAAAGAACGTCAAGATGGCCTTGAGGAACATCAGGAACATCGGGGTTTCTTCAAAGAATCCCAAAATGTTCTTCAGGAACATCGGAGTTTCCTCAACTCCAGAATGTCTTTGAAGAATCTCAGGGTTTCCTCAAAGAATCCCAAAACGTCCTTGAAGGACATCAAGATGTTCTCAAAGAACCCCAAAATATCCTGGAGGGACATCAGGATGTTCTCAAAGAACCTCAAGATGGCCTCAAAGAATCCCAAGATGTCCTTGAGGAATATTGGGAGTTTCCTCAAAGAACCCCAAGATGGCCTCAAGAAGCCCAAAATGTTCTTGAGGGACATCAGGATGTTCTTGAAGAACCTCAAGATGGCCTCAAAGAATCCCAAAATGTTCTTGAGGGACATCAGGATGTTCTCAAAGAACTTTGGGATGGCCTCAAAGGACCCCAAGATGTTCTTGGGGAATGTCGGGGTTTCCCAAACAACCCCAAAATGGCCTTGAGGAACATCAGGGTTTCCTCAAAGAACCCCAAGAAGTCCTTAAACTGGAGATCCTCAAAACCAGAGATCCTGGAGACCCTCAGCAACTCAAGACCCCAAAAAACGGGAGATCCTCGAGACCTTGAGCAGCTTGAGAGATCCTCAAAATCCAAAGATCCTGAACACCTGGAGATCCTTGAGATCCTCCATGGCCCAAGAACCCCAAAACCCAGAGATCCTCAATGACTCAAGACCCTCAACACCTGGAGATCCTCAACAACTGGAGATCCCCAACACCTGGAGATCCTCAACACCTGGAGATCCTCAACACCTGAAGATCCTCAACACCTGGAGACCCTCAACACCAGGAGATCCTCAACACCTGGAGACCCTCAACAGCTGGAGATCCCCAACACCTGGAGATCCTCAACACCTGAAGATCCTCAACACCTGGAGACCCTCAACAGCTGGAGATCCTCAACACCTGGAGACCCTCAACAGCTGGAGATCCCCAACACCTGGAGATCCTCAACACCTGGAGATCCCCAACACCTGGAGATCCCCAACACCTGGAGATCCTCAACACCTGGAGACCCTCAACACCTGGAGATCCCCAACACCTGGAG